>CAUYQU010035016.1:0-18659 GCA_963574635.1 Cheracebus regulus
TAGCACACCGATGGGTTTTGACTTTTTACCCAGTTTGCCAGTCTGTGTCTTTTGATTGTGGCATTTAGGCCATTTACATTTAATGTTAATATTGTTATGTGTGAATCTGATCCTGCCATTTTGTTGCTGGTTGTTTTGCCCATTGGTTGACACAGTTTCCTCATTGTGTTGTTGGTCTTTACCAATTGGTTCATTCTTGCAGTGGCTGGTACTGCATGTTTTTTTCTGCTTCCTTCAGGAGCTCTTGTAGGGAAAGTCTGGTGGCGACGAAATTTCTCAGTAATTGCTTGTCTGTAAAGGATTTTGTTTCTCCTTCACTTATGAAGCTTAGTTTGGCTGGATATGAGATTCTGGGTTGAATATTATTTTCTTTAAGGAGTTGAATATTGGTCCCCACTCTCTTCTGGCCTGTAGGGTTTCTGCTGAGAGATCCGCTGTGAGTCTAATGGGCTTTCCTTTGTGGGTGACCCGAACTTTCTGTCTGACTGCCCTTAGCATTTTTTCCTTCTTTTCGGCCCTGGTGAATCTGACGATTATGTGCCCTGGGGTTGCTCTTCTTGAGGATCTCTGTGGTGGTCTTTGTATTTCCTGTATTTGAATGTTGGCCTGCTTTGCTAGGTTGGGGAAGTTCTGGATAATATTTTGAAGAATGTTTTCCAGCTTGGATTCATTTTCTCCATCCTTTTCAGGTACACTGATCAAGCATAGATTAGGTCTTTTTACATATTTCTTGGAGGCTTTGTTCATTTCTTTTTACTCTTTTTTCTCTTTCCTTGCCTTCTCTTTTTATTTCGTTGAGTTGATCTTCGATCTCTGATATCCTTTCTTCTGCTTCATCGATTTGGCTATTGAAACTTGTGTATGCTTCACCGAGTTCTTGTTCTGTGTTTTTCAGCTCTATCAAGTCATTTATGTTCTTCTCTAGGCTGGTTATTCTAATTAGCATTTCATCTAATCTTTTTTCAGTGTTCTTAGTTTCTTTGCATTGCGTTAAAATATGTTTTTTTAGCTCAGAGAAGTTTGTTATTACCTATCTTCTGAAGTCTGCTTCTTTCAGCTCGTCAAAATCATTTTCTGACCTGTTCTGTTGCCATGCTGGTGAGTCGTTGTGATCTCTCTGGGCAGGAGAGGCATTCTGGACTTTGATGTTTTCATCCTTTTTGGGCTGGTTTCTTCCCATCTTCTCTGAGTGGACATCCTTTCTGTTAAAGTTGGGGTTATTTCTCCTGTGCAAGGCTTTGTTTTTTTAAATGCAGGTGTCAGTGTGCCACTTGAGACAGTCTGCCTGTGGAGTTGCTGCTGAACTGCCTCCCTCTCAGCCAGGCTGCTGTTTATTTTTTGCCTGGTTTCCATACTGCTGGGGTGAGCCCTGCGTTCCCAGTGGTGGGCTCTTTCGCTCTGCCGAGCCCACTGTTCTTGGGTGGAGGATGTATTAACTGTGAAACTCTCCCCGGGAGAGGGGCTCCGGTTGCTGGATTTTGTGGGGGCGGGGGCCAGTCTGGTCATATCCCCCTCCCCGCTTTCAACTCTCCCTTCTTTGGGACGGGCAGTTCCTTTTTGCAAGCTTTCTCGGAATTAGTCCAAATCTCTGCCCTGCTCTGCGCTAACAAGGCACCAGTTTGGCAGGGGCTGCTGGCCTGGGCTGTCATCTGAGTCTGTGACTCCAGGTGGTTCTCAGCAAGGCGGTGTTTTCCTGGTCTCTGTGCTGCCCAAGTCTTGGAGTGAATTGCTGTATCTGATTCAGAGAACCGAGGAGGTGATGCCCACCTATCCTTCGTGCCTGATACAGTTTCCAGGTGGGGCACTGCCCTGCCTTGCCTCAGCTAGATACCTTTGGGCTGCCTTCGCTGCCTTTTTTTGGGGTTAATCCCGCTGTTCAACCAGTCCCTTTAGAACAAAACCAGTACCTCGCTCGGAGATGCAGGTATCGCTCTGGTTCTGTCTCACTCGGTGGTAGCTGCACGGCGGAGAAGCTTCCTTTTGGCCATCTTTCCCTGAATCCCTTTTTTTCCTTTTTTTGAGACAGAGTGTCACTTTGTCACGCAGGCTGGAGTGCAGTGGTGTGATCTTGGCCTCCCAGAGTGCTGGGATTAGAGGCATCAGCCGCTGCGCCTAGCTAAAACAGTATTTTTGTTAGTGAAAAGCTATGCTTATTAGACAGATTTGGGAGCAAAAAGTAAAAATAATTACACCACCTCAATATCAGCACTTTTATATTTTCTGTGTGTGTGCATGCACATGTGTGCATGTGTGTGTATGTATGCATTTAAATTGGAATTATATTGCCTATATTGATGAATGGTCTTCTAAAAAGCAATTTTAATGGCTATACCATCTTGTATCATGTTATGTTTTATTATTGTTTCAGGTTTTATTTCTAGGATATATTCCTGACAGTGGAATACTTAGATCAAGGTATGAGAACATTTTTAAAGGCTCTGTAAGCATATTGCAAAATTGCTTTCAGGAATGCTGTATGACTGATATTTCTTTCAGGAGCATAGAGGGGACTGGTTTCCATTGTTTTAATATTCCATTCTTTGTTCCTTCTAAGGTTTGTTAAAAGCCAAAATTGCAACAAATATAGTTTAAAAATATTAGGTTTTTATTAGCAGTGAATGAATAGTAGCTTCTCCTCTAAACATTTAGAAAAGGTGCTCCCAGGAGCTGAGCAGAGGAGGTTAGCTTTGTAGACAGGAAAGGGCTGACGAAAGCAGAAACAGAAAATGAAGAGTGAATTGATCGTTTCAAAGTAAATTTCCTTACAGAATTAAAACAGAGAGGACTTTCCTGTTAACACTGGCTCCAGGTAAACTAGGCTCCTCTTGATTGGCCGCTGTGCGTCTTCTAATTGTTTTTCTGAAAACAGACCCATTTTAAACTTTAGTTTGATTATGTGGCTCCCAGCCACATAATAACTGCATTCTGAGTGACTCCATTTTGGGCTTGTCTGGTATATTGGGCCCAGTACAGAAGCTCAGTCCAAACCGGTGGCCTGTCATAAATTTCATTTAACAGGTTCTGTTTTTTTTTTTTTTTTTAAACTTCTGATATGCTTATTAGACATTTGTATTTCATCTTCTGTGAGTTCCCAGTTCATGTGTTTGCCAGTTTATCTATTATAGTTTTAGTTTATTACTGATTTGTATGAGCTCCTTATGTAATTAAGATGATTAACTCTTTGTCATTTATAGCAAATATTTCTACCGTTTACCTTCTGTTTTAATGAATTTATTGAAGTATTGCAGTTTCACATTGTATATTCAGGTTTAATAGATTTTTCCTTATAATTTCTTCTTGTGTCCTGATTTAGAAAACCAAAAATGACAATTTAAATAGCAAAAATAAATGGATGATGTGGTATTTTTCTGGATCTATTCTGTCATTCACTCTTCCTAACAATCTTAGGTAGTGATTGTAAATGAGGAAACCAAGGCAAGGCGAGATTAAGTAACCTGTGGAAGATAATCCAGCAAGTAAATGGTAGAGCTGGCATTTGATCTGGTCACATGATTGCAAATCCTATGCTTTTTAGCAGTACCTCATGCTTCCGGGAGAATAGAACAGAATAAGGGACTCTTAAAATGGTTAAGGTATTGATGGAAAGTATAAAGGAAAACATTTGGATTTATTTCATGTTTAAATTTGATTCTTTGGAAGGTCAAGGCTGGAGGATTGCTAGAGCCCACAAATTTGAAATCAGCCTGGGCAACGTGGTTAGACCTGTCTCTATAAAAAAAATGTAAAGAGTTAGCCAGGCGTGCTGGGGTGCACCTGTTGTCCTAGCCGCTCTAGGAGGCTGAGGCAGGAGGATCTTTTGAGCTCAGAAGTCGAGGCTATGGTGAGCCGTATTAGCACTGCTGTACTCCAGCTGGGGTGACAGAGTGAGACCCTGTCTCAAAAATAAATAAAAGTAAAAATAAAATACATTTGATTCTTATTCTTCTAGTATCCAGTGATTTTTCTTTTCCTGTTGTTTGGTCCAGGAGATCTTTAAATTTTTTCCCATTATTATAGAATTAGAATTAGAAGAATATTTTGCATAGAATTAGAATTAGAAGAATATTTTGTCTAACTATATCTCATATGTTTGTGTCATTAAATTGGTGTGCATATGGGCAAGACTATACTACATAATGAAAAATCAGTTTTTAATACGAAGTTTGACACTTAAAAAAACTGTGTACATTGAAAATACTGTGGTTATACCAACCATGTGGATTGTTTGGCATTCCTAGAGTAAGTTTGAATTTAATTAGTTATGGACTTGTTATTTGTGGTATTCATCCAGTATCTAAGAGAAGTGATTATCATAACAAAATATTTTTTATGGAACATCTTATATAAAATGATAAAATAATACAAATTATTATAATTTTATTCATGATTTTTGACTTTTTAAAATACACGTAACATGCTGCTAAATAGACGTGTGTTTCTCATTTACTAAAAAATAGAGTTTTCCTAGCAGGATGGCCCTATAGCTGAAGCAGTATGTAATCTTTGATTGGTTCTCATTCAAGAATTGGCAGAATTTCAGAGTAGTGTACTTCTAACTCATCTCTATAAATTAAAGGCAGAACAGCAAATATGCTCTAAAAACAATGTATTAAAACCAGGTATGTTTATTTTTTATTTTACTTATTTTTCAACAAGGTCTCCTTTTGACACTTAGGCTAGAGTGCAGAGGTGCGATCATAGCTCACTGCAGCCTTGACCTCCTGGGCAGCAATCCTCCCACCTCAGCCTCCTGAGTAGCTGGGACTGCAAGTGCACATCACCACCTCTGGGTAATTTTGTTTGCTTTTCTGTAGAGATGGGATCGCACAATGTTGATCAGGCTGGTTTCAAACTTCTGTGCTCAAGCAGTCCTCCTGCCTTGGCCTCCCAAACTGCTGGGATTACAGGCATGAGTCACTGCTCCTGACCATTAAAATGATTTTCTTTTGAGACAGAGTTTTGCTGTATTGCCCAGGCTGGAATGCACTGGTGCAATCTCGGCCCACTGCAATGTCCACCTCCCAGGTTTAAGTGATTCTCTCTTATCCTTCAGCCTCCCAGTAGCTGGGATTACAGGCATGCCACCCTGCCCAGCTAATTTTTGTATTTTTAGTAGAGATGGGGTTTCACTATGTTAACCAGGCTGGTCTCGAACTTCTGACCTCAAGTGATTGGCTTGCCTCAGCCTCCCAAAGTACTGGGATTGCAAGTGTGAGCCACCGGGCCCAGCCCTACAATATTTTAATAAGCTTTTCAAGTCAGAAAATTCTTGTGTGAGGAAAAGATACAACATCATAATTTTAAAATTTTATCTTGCATAATATTGCCATTTTTTATTGTGGCAAATGTGTATAGCATAAAATAAAGAGTTTTAACCATTTTCAAGTGTGTAGCTCTGTGGCATTAAGTATGTTTACATTCTTGTACCATTACCATCATCCACCTCCAGAACATTTTCATCTTCTCCAGTGGAAACTGTACCTTCTAACTCCCTTTCCCAGTCCCCTCTGTCCCTGGCAACCCCCATGCTGCTTATTGTCTCTGTGGATTTGGCCGTAACATTGCTGTTATTGAAGGATACAGGGCCTCTCCCCAACAAACACATGCCTGTTTAGAAGAATGTTTCTTATTTTGGGTTTGGTGTTTCTTCATGAATAGATTCAGGTCACGCATCCTCGGCAAGTTACTGCATAGGTGATCTTCAGCACAGTAATTTGGCAGTGAGCGGAGTGGGGTTCAAGTTCTAGGCTGGGGCAAGTGTAATATTTCAACTTTCTTTTTCTTTTCTTTTCTTTTCTTTTCTTTCTTTTTTTTTTAAAACACAGTCTCACTCTGGCACCCAGGCTGGAGTGCTATGGTGTGATCTTGGCTCACTGCAACCTCCACCTCCCAGGTTCAAGTGATTCTCCTGCCTCAGCCTCTCTAGTAGCTGGGACTATAGGTGTGCACCACCATGCCCAGCTAATTTTTGTATTTTTTAGAGATGGGGTTTCACCATATTGGCCAGGCTGGTCTTGAACTCCTGACCTCAGGTGATCTGCCTGCCTTGGTCTCCCAAAGTGTTGGGATTACAGGAGTGAGCGCCTGGCCTAATATTTCAACCTTTCTAGGCCGTTATTTCTTCAGCCATAAGATAAGGCTATTGGTTTCACTTCAGCTGACGGCTAAGCTGCCTTTTACCTCTAAAAATAATCTTTGTAAAGTAGGCTGAAATATCCTGTAGTGGTTTATAAGTGAAAGGAAAGACTTATGGATAAGACAGTGTCTCAACCCTGGCTGTACACCTGACTGAATTAGTGAGGCTTTGGAAAACACCGATTCTCGTATCTAGAAGATTGTGATTCTGGATTTCAAACTCAAGAATGTGTGAAAAGCTGTCTAGAACTCTGTTTGGAAATACTGGCAAGAAAAAGGTTCCTATGTTACTCTTCCCCTCACTTTTTTTTTTTTTTTCCATTTAAGGATTGGGGAGGATGACATCTTTCCATGGATTTTTAAAAATTAAAACAATTATCGGGCTGGGCGCGGTGGCTCACGCCTGTAATCCCAGCACTTTGGGAGGCCGAGGCAGGCGGATTATGAGGTCAAGAGATCGAGACTATCCTGGCCGACATGGTGAAACCCCATCTCTACTAAAAATACAAAAAAATTAGCTGGGTGTGGTGGCGCGCACCTGTAGTCCCAGCTACTCAGGAGACTGAGGCAGGAGAATTGCTTGAACCTGGGAGGCGGAGGTTGCAGTGAGCCGAGGTTGCACCACTGCACTCCAGTCTGGCGTCTGGAGACAGAGTAAGACTCTGTCTCAAAAAAAAAAAATTATCTTCCCTTCCATAGAGGAATATTTTCTTCATAGCATGCAGAGGGAGCATGGTAGTCCTTTGTGTTTTTTTCTGTTCTAGGATGCGATAACAATTCTTTCGCTAAATATATGTTATGTTTTCGTATGGGAACAAGTATAGCTTTGCCTTATCTTGGAAACAAACCTTATTCTCCCCATTGAAGTTTAGCTTGGGAGTGTGGAACAGGAGTAGAGAAAACATAACATTTAGCTGAAAATTGTGATTTTGCCTATCACCTCAGGTGTTGTTTGATATAGCTGCCTTCTGTACTAAGGACTCAGCATATCATCTTATCTTGTCAATGACTAAAGCAGACAAGATTTTATAATATATATAATATTTTTCCATCTCTAATTTGCTTCGGCCAATCTAATGTCTCCCTTGAAGTCATGGTGGACCTTCCAAGGTCTCAAAAGTAATGATGATCTAACTTCTAACTTCCTCAACTGACAGCCTTTAATAGATTTTCAGTGCCCTTGGGGATAAAGTCTTAACTAGCTGCCTACTATTCCAGTTTCTTATAAAAACTTACCTCAGCCGGGTGTGGTGGCTCATGCCTATAATCCTAGCACTTTGGGAGGCTGAGGCAGATGGATCACTTGAGGTCAGGAGTTCCAGACCAGCCTGGCTAACATCATGAAACCCCATCTTTACTTAAAATACAAAAATTAGGCAGCCATGGTGGTGGGCACCTGTAATCCCAGCTACTAGGGAGACTGAGGCAAGAGAATCACTTGAACACAGGAGGTGGAGGTTGCAGTGAACCGAGATCGTGCCATTGCACTCCAGCCTGGAAGACAGAGCGAGACTCCGTCTCAAAACCAAAAAACAAAACAAAAAAGCAAAAAACACCTGACCTCAAGTCAATTAAATGGAGGAGCATCCCTTCAAATTGGATAAGAGTTACGACCACCCTAGGGAGGTTTCCGAGTTTCTCATAACCTTATTTAGGTGTTAATAAAATTTCCAGACATGAATAAGATGGCATCTTATGAAATATCAACTGCAGACATACATTTCATACTTACAGATTGTGGTTGACTAAATGCAACAGTGACCCCAAACTTCCCTTCCGCATATGTCTAACACTCTTTGCAATAAGACTTTGTGGTTGTTCCTATTAAGAAGTCATTTTTCCCCAGCTTTTGAATGTGGGCTGGCCTTGTGATTTGCTTTAGGCAATAAAATACAGCTAAAATAGAGGTGTGCCAATTCCCAGCCTGGGTCTTAAGAGCTCTTGTTTGCTTCTGTTCCTTTTGGAAGTCTACCACTGCTGTGAGCACAGGAGCAGGTTCACCTGGTGGAAGGGCAGCAGCTAAGTGGAGCAGAGCCAAGTCCTTCTACTTGAGTCTGGCCCTCTCAGACCAGACATCAACCAGCTGGCCAAAAATATGTAAGACAGAACAGCCAAGATCAGCAGAGCCACCTAACCAACCTGTACCTGACTACACATGCTTGAGGGAACCCAGCTGAAATCTGAAGGTCCTCCCATCTTGACCCATAGACTCATGAGCAATTAATGTTTGGAGCCACTGAGTTTTAGGGTAGCTTACTTTTGCAGCAGTAGTAAACAGATAAACAGATATTAGTGCCTTTTCCATCTACACTGAGAAGATGACTAAGTAAAAAGGAGCAAGTCGAAAAGTTGCTTCTTTATTTAGCATATCATTATTATTAGGGTTTAGAAAGATTTGACAAATATATCTGCCTGTTTCTAAGAATTTGCATAGAATGGTAGAGTTTGGACATTTTCCTATTCTGATTTGTTTTAAAAACCATGATAAGAGAATACAAAGTATCCTTGTTTTTTTTAACTGAGGCCTTTGGTGCCAACATATTTATCACCAGAAAAGACACTTTAGTTTTCAAACTTCAGGGAAGAAAAGACGTTTTGCCAAAAATGCCTGATTGCTTTATAGTTTTTGAAGGAAATGTTAAGTTTGTATAGAAGAAGAACATGACTTCCGTTTCTGGCGTTATGGCAGAATAAATATTTTGAAAAAATCATTTAGAATTTAAAAATATATATAATTTAAAGAGCTCAATTTAATTATTTGATATAATTGTAAAATGTATTGCTGACCTGGAGAGATACTAAGCTAAATCTTCAGAAGCAAGAAATAAGAATACATGAATCCAGAAAAATACTGGATCTGACCGAGTCCTGGTAACACAATCCTGGAAATGTGGCATTCACAGCAAAAGGATGTATTTGGAACAAAACTTTCCCTGCAGAAGGAAGCTTAGTAAATGTGGAAAAAATGAGGAACACAAAGTAAGATAATAGGATTAAATTCAAATATATCTTTAATTATAATAAATGTAAAGGTACTGCATTTTTTAGTTCAAAGACAAAGATTGTTACACTGCATTGCTAAAAATCCAGGTATATCCTGTTTGTAAGTGCTGTGCCTAAGTTATAAATTTAAAAATGGTTAAAAATAACAAGTGAAAATAATATATCAGCCAAATAATAATCAAAAGCTTGGATATAGTGAGAAGTAACACTTTATGAAAAAACATTACTACAGATAAAAAAGATTACGACAAATTGATAAAAGATTAAAATATTCTGAAAGATACAATTTCTAATGTATATCTAAAGTCTGGTTTAAATTTTTTGTAAAGCTAAAATTAACTGAATTACAAAGAGAATTTAACAAATTTTCAGTAGATAATCTGAACATAATGTTCTCTGTTACTGATTGACTGAGCAGGTCCTATATCTGTAAGCATAGTGGAAAGTTGAGCCATACAAATAACTGCATTTGATATAATGGCTTTATGTTGTATATTATACTACAAAATTGTTGAGTACACATTGTTTTAAAAGACACAGAACATGTTTTTAAAAATGAGCACCTACCTTCCAGGTGACAGTGAAGAGTTGGTAGTAAAGTAACCTCTTCAAATCTCCCCTACGGATGTGAAATTAATTTACCACTAATACATTTCTATGCAAAAATATACACTCAACTTCACTTGAAGACAGAGAATGCCATGACTACAAAATAACTGTAAGTTCTGCAGTCCTCCATGCTCCTGCCCCTTCCCTGTCATGTTGCAGTGCTTTGTAGTACACACACAGAGACTAGGAATCACTTGGGGAGGAAGAAAAGGGACACTGGCAAGGGGGCTTAAGGAAGAGCTGGAGAGACCACTACACAGATCAGATACACTTTAAATCTGAAAATACTGAGAAAGAAACTGGGAAGATGGGGCGAAGATTATAGGAAAAGATATCAAAGTATGAGCTATTTAAAGGGTCAAATTAACAATTTAACGGACAGTCCTCCAATTGCATAGCTTTTCAGGGAGGGACAAAAGGTAAAAAGGAACAAAGAGTGGTTCTTTGAGAATGTATGGGAAAGGAGAAAAGAAGGAAAAGGGTTAAATTAGGGCGCTATAAAACAAAGGAGAACACAAGCTTGGAGAACTTGTAACCCTTCTGCCCCACGACTAAAACAAATACACATATAAAATAATAAATCTTGCTGACCCTGGAATTTGCCAGATTGACAGAAAAAGGTGCATTTAAACTAGGAATTTTGTAAAATATCCTCACATCAGAAAATAAACAAAAGGAAAATAAAAGTTCATACAAATCTATTGAAGAAGGTCAGGTTGTAAATTTGCATACAAATCAACTGAGAGAAATACCGCCTTAACCCCCCTCCCACAAAAAAAAGCAGGAAACAGTAGAAAACTGTGTCTGCATTTTAAAAAATTAAATATACTCAAACCTTTAGGTATAAGAAAACTACTTTTAATCAGAAATTTAAAAATTAAAAAGAAATAGAAGAAGGAGCAGGGAGAGATGAAAAAATAGTGTATTGAACTTGGTAAATAAATACAATAAAATGAAAAAATTATCTCACAAATGAAGATAAATTAGAGTACCCAAGAGAGAATAGATTCAATTGAAAATTAATAAGAGGCATCTAAAAAAAAAAAACAGGAAAAAGACCAAGAGAATACAAATGACACAAAGAAGCAAAATGGGTCATAGAGAAAGTGTGGAAATGGAAGACAGGCAATGGAGAAATAATACTTATATTACTTGACTCTCTGAAGAAGAAAAACAATAATTCATAAAACCAATATTTAAAACTATAATCCAAGAAAAATTTTCAAAAATAGAAACAAACTCAGAATCTCTACATGTAAGTTGAGAGAGCTTACATGGGCTTATTAACTCCAAGCAATAAACTTGGAGATTTAGCCTGTTTCAACAATGATTATAAAATTCTAAAGGCTAACAGGCAAAAAGAACATGTCATCTACGAAAGCAAAATAATTAGACTAGCATTAGATACTCAAAACCAATATTCAGTGCAAGGAAACAAACAGTTTTGTTGTTGTTATTATTTATTATTATACTCAGTGAAAGAAAGTGGCAACCAAGAATTTTATATCCAAACTATTTTTCAATTTTCATAGCCTTAGAAAAGGAGTATTCAACATATAAGAGTTTAGGGAATTTTCTATCAGCACTTCCTGAGGAATCTATTAGAGCATGAGCTGTATCCATACAAATTATTACTAGGAAAACATCAGTAAAAGGACTGATGGTATTTTAAAATAAATAAATATGCGTATAAGACTAAAACAAAAGTAGAGAGGAGATATGCCAATTAAATCAGAGAAGAAAGGAAAGGAAAAGAAAATAGAAAAAGATCTTTGTTGTGTAGGCAGTAGAAGTAGGCAGATTAAGGACCATATGATTTTTCGTAATAGCACGAATAATAACAATGATAATAATTCAAAGCACTTGCTATGCACCAGGCACAGTTTTAAACACCTTTCAAACATTATTTAATTTTTTCACAATTATAAGAGGTAGGTGCGGATACTGATCATTTTATAGATAAGGAAACTAAAGCAGAGATTAAATACCACCTTGGTCCAAAGCTGGTAAGTCATGAAGCTGGTATTGAGGCAGAGGAAGGCTGACTGTAAATTTTTGCTTGCACCCATAAACTAAGTGACCCAATAACTTGACTTTTCTAGACTAGTCCCAATTTCAAATATTTCGTTTTAAGATTATTAGGAGATTGTTTTATCAGATTTTATTGTTAGAAATGCTATTAATGATATATTTCTAATATATCATGATATATCATCATGATATATCTCCAAGAAAATCATATATATATCTCTCCAAGAAAAACCAGTATTAAAAAATTTTAAAATTTGTAGTACATAATACTAAATTTCAGTAGTTTTTCTAAATGAAATACAGGTTTTAAGAGTCTTATTTTTCTTATTTTAAATATATGTTGGAGCCTCAAAGAACCAGACAGAAATTTATAATAATGGGGACTAGGATATCAATACCAGGAGCCTCTTGTGGGGGATCCAAGAGAGGCCTCTTAATTAATTTTTATTGTAAATTTTACAGTGGTGATGTTTCAAATGTGTTATCCAAAAGGAAACTTAATGGAGTTTCAATAGTGATACTTTATTTTTTTTGTCTTCCTACATTTTTATCATAATTTGCTTGAGATTAAAATTTTTTTCCAGTAATAATATTGTAATATAAAATATCTAGAATTAATCTTGTATATAATAAGCATTTTTCTGAGCCAAACATTTCTAGGCCCTGTGTCAACTCTGTAGTATCTCTATTTTTCAGATAAAGAAATAGATGCTCTAATTAGCAAAGTGGAAACAAGTTAAGATTGAAACTGAGGTTTGTACAACTCCAGAGCTCATGCATATTCCCTCTGTACTGCTGTAGTTTTAATTCTTTCACAAAAGGTGTTTATCAAAAATAAATATATAAATAAAAGGTGTTGTGCTTTGCTCTGATATGAGCAGAAGAGCTTATTAGTTCTGTGCCTCCTTTTTTCATTGCTCCTGCTGTCCTGCAGAGAACTTTCCCATGCAGAATAGCCATAATGTACCACAGCCTTCATGTTCCAAAACACGGAAACCTGAGAAGGAGCCACAGTCTTCCTGCAGGCAACAGATGGTTACTGTTTAAATGAGGGTAAACTCTGGATCTCATCTGTGAAGTGACTCTAGGTTTTTGGGTGGGTGGTTTGGGGAGTCAGGTCAAAGGAACAAGCTAGTAACAAGATTTAGGAGGAGGAAGAAGTAAACAAACCAAATTTGTCTAGCTTTTTTTTGCCCTTATATACCCTTTAATCATAGTCACATGGCAGGTTGTATTTTTCTGACCCCTCCTCTACCCCAAATTGAGGGAGAGGAATGTAAGGAGGGCATGGCAGGCTGTTGAAATTTGTAGTGTGTTGGCATCTAGCAAGTGCATTTTGCTGTGGGGTAAGTCCTGTGGCTTGTTTTCTGTCTTCGTGAATAGAGCCTTTCCAACTTTGCCAAGCCTACAGTTAATGTGGTCAAGGGATTTATTATGAAATGTACTAAATCTTGGCATGGGGCTAATTGCATATAACAAGAAGCCTGCTAGAGGCTTGGACCTGAGAAGTGACACATGCGAAAAGCATTCTCTTTCTGACGCTGCTGAAAGAGGTTCTGTGTAGGGGAATGTCTGCACTTACTGCTAATGAGGTAGCCCCTCTCCCCCAAAGCTTATTTCTGAGTTACTTGTTAAATGTAGAATTCTCTCTCTCTTTCCTTCTTCCCACTTTTATGAACAATTGGCAATTGAAGAATTGATGTTTATTTACTAACTCCACTTCTAAACTTCTTACAATATTATAAAAATACATTTGTGGCAGTAAATTACATAAGTGTAATTATGACCTAGAATAATTCTAATGTAAAAGTATAAAAGTCAATCAGAGAAGGTATATTAGTCCATCTTGGGCTGCCGTAACAAAGTATTTTAGAGTGGTGGCTAAACAACAGAAATTAATTTTTTCACAGTTCTGGAAGCTGAAAGTTTAAAATCAGAATGCCAGTGTGATTGGATTCTGGTGTGGGCTCTCTTTCTAGCTTGCAGACTGCCACCCTCTTGCTGTGCCCTTGCATGGTGAACAGAGACAGTGCATGCTCTCTGGTGTCTCTTCTTATAAGGGCACTAATCCCATCCTGAAGGCCCCATCCTCATGATCTCATGTAAACCTAGTTAACTCCCAAAGGCTCCATTTCCAAGTACCATCACAGTGGGGGGTTAGGGTTTTGACATATGAATTGGGGAGGACACAATTCAGTCCATAGCGGAAGTGGTTAAAGGAAAAGACCAACATTGCATTTTTTTTATTTCAGTGTTTGCCCCTAAAACTTAATTTATTTTAAAATTTAGTTTAAAAGTAATAATTGAAGAACAGTTCTTTAAACCTTTTCTATTGTTTTGTTGCAATTTTGTTTTCTGTATCTTCTCATAACTTTGAGATATTATCTTTTTGTTTCTCACGATATCCTAATAGGTGCGTTGTACATAGTAAGTGCTTAATATTTGTGTGGTACATTACGCATTAACTTGTTTGGTGACTTAAACACTTAACACTTTCCCACTATACATATTATATACATCTTATCACTGAAATGTACAGAGATAAAGCAATAAAACTTGGTTCTATGAAGCAATCACATCCTCTTTTGAATATTATGAGAAGCAATATTCTGCTGATAAATACTCTTGAATTCTGATTTTTAAAAAAGCCTATTAACAGGTATATATGTGAAATACATTTAAGGGTTCATTCATATGTCTCAGTAGTTTTTGTACATGTAAAGCCAAGACTTTGATACTTTAAAGGTAAATGATACTTTAAAAACTTAAGAAGTATTATAGTGGCTTTGATCATATGGTTAACAGTGATCTTTATGGTACTAGTGGTTTTGGAAGTGGTAGTAATCCTGAGCTTAAAATGGTAGTGGCCACACATTTTAATCCTGGCACAGCAAAAAGGGAATGTTGGAATGACAATGTATATAGAATTATGAAAAACATAACAAAAGGTACCATTCAAAAATGGAATAGCGTAGGGATTGTATGACCCCTAGAACATTGCAGATTCATTAATATCTAGGGCTTACCAGATCAGTTACAATTTTGATCAAGTGCTACAAATTGTCATTGATGTGGATGATAAAAACTTGATGCTTTACAGAGAAAGAATGGTGTACCTGTTTATTCATTCATTCAGAATTTATATATTGAGGTTCTCTTGTGTTTGAGGAATCATGCCAAGCCCTGTGACAACGAGACAAATCAGTCATAGCTTTTACCCTCCAGTACTTAGTTTTTCATTTACTTTAATATTGAGTCCCTCTGACATACAAAGCAGTGTGTTGGGGCTGTACACATAAGCTTCATTAAGAATGGTCCTTTTAAAAAAAACTTATGTCTCATTTAGGGAAATTCACATAAACTTGTAATTACTCTTAGTTATTAAGTTTAATAACTTGATGTTTGGTGCCAGGTCTAAATGGTGGTTAACATCCCAGAGGAACATATGGCTTTCTAAACAATTCACCAAGTCTGGTATGTGTTGTCCCAGTAGATTACATTCTTGCTACCCACAGGGTGGTTCGTCTGGGAACCAGCAGCAGTGCCACCACCTGCGAGCTTACTGGAAATGCACGTTTCACCCCGGACCCACTGAATCTGAATCTACCTTTTAAAAAGATCTCCACGTGATTCACATACATGTTAAAGTTAGAGGAGCTTTGATACAAGGTTTAACTTGTAGTCATAATTAGATGAGATTTTATCTGATCTCATAGTTGAGCTGTTGCTTATACATATATACTTTTAACAAGCATTTATTGAACACAAGGATTTATTGAACAAGCATGACGTACTCTACTGTTAACTGAGGACCAAAAAAAAAAAAAAGAATACCCATTAGTCATGTTTAATCACTAAATAAATTCTACAGCGCAGTAAAGAAGTAGTTATATGGGTATGGAGAGTAAGGAGACTTTACAGGAGATGTGATACTTGAACTGGACCTTTAAAGATGCACAAGAATTTGTTTAGGGAGAGATGGAGAAATACCCCAGATCATTTTCTCAGATTTCATTTAATGTCAGCTTTAGAATAGGTGAATTTCTAGAGAGAGTTTGTTGAAAATCTTTTAAAACTTACTAGGTAATCTGCCAACTCAAGTTTTGTATATTTTAATGCATTTTGTCAATGGTATATGAATGTACTATTTCCTGAGGAAATGTGGGATGATGAACTTTGGAGTTTGGTTTGAGTAATTTTACATTCTGAACTTCAGTTTCTTCATCTGTAAAATGGGGATATCAGTCTTGCATGGCTTTCGTGAAGATTACAGGAGCAAAAATCTAGCACTATGGAGTCCGGTAAATTTAAATTGTTAATGATTATAAGAACAATTTTAGTTTTTTTTGTATACTGTCACTAATTTGTATTAGCAAAAGGAAAATATAATGTGATGTGCTTAAAATTAAAATCTTCCTTTATAATATAAATGAATCTAAAACAAGAAAATATTAGAAAACGAAAAATAATGAGTCATAACATCTGAAATAATATTCTCCCCTTCTGGAAGAGAAAAACTTGCAAACTTAACATTCTCCTTTGGCTCTGGACTTTGCACTTAGTGTTTGTTTGTAGTCCATCCCAGGAAAGACCTTCTCTGTCTATAGTTATGGACCATTTGCGTCTTGCTTAATGAGGCTTCACTTCAATGCCTTTTAATTAGAATAGGAAATTTGTGTAAAGTGGAATCTTCATCATGTTGTGCGTAGGCTTTCTAAGAAGAAATATATGCATATGTTCTTAGAGAAAATAGGACTTTTCTTCTTTTTAAAATTTCACAAATTGGGGACACACATTTTAGTAACATGCTAATAAAGACCAGCTGAGTCTTTCTCATATAAATAGAAATTGAAATTGGCTTTCTCTAATCAGTGAGAAAGAAATGTTCCTTATTCAACACTCAAGAATTGGGTGTTTGCGTTCTATAGCTGCAGTCTCACATGACTTCAGGCGAAATTTCTTGGTTCCTTTCCATTCCTATAAAATGGTGTTCTGAGAACCAACAGTAGAAGGCAAAATGTAAATGGATGGTATTGAACAAAAAGAAGGTGGAAACGGTGGAGAGAACCTACTGCTGTGTGGCAGTGTTTGAAATGGATAACAACATACAGTGCGCTGAGGTACACAATTTGAGTCCCACAGTGAAATGTGCCTCTCAAGGTAAACAGTTCAGTTTTGTTGTCCTTGGCAGTTCTTGAAAACCTTGTCACATTAATGTAGTTATTGAAATTGAATTTGGAAATTGTAATGTTGTTCTTGTATTTCACTTAAAAACATTGCTGCTAACGCCCACCTTGAAAGGGATCACATATATCTCATAAGCAGGGTACTGCTAATATTTTAGTAACCCCATAAGAAGGATAGTGAAATGAAATACCGTAAAAGCACAACCAGTCTGTATTTTCTTTTCCCTGCTTTTTTCCAATGAGATGCATAATGCAAAAATAACCCACAACCCAAGTGCTCTTTACAAATACACAAATGGTACTCATTGTGTGTTGGAGATCACCCTGGGTCTCTGTGACCTTGGCAACATTTCAGGGTTACATTTTCATAGATCAACTATTCTTGAATAGTTTCTCCAATATATTGGCACAGACCAGCTTTTCTTAAACAGTAAGCATTTATACCTTCTTTTCCCACCTTTTTTTCCTTCAACAAACATAGCTATTATGGCCTTTATAAAGAGAAGTGAGAGAGAGAGAGAAAGTGAGAAATCCCTAATTACCATTTACATAGGAGTTTCCATATAGTCTCAGGGCAATGTTGTGATACCTGATCTTGGTCCACATTTTTTCCTTATTTTATTTTAAATAATTGACTTTTTAAGGATTTCCTTTTGAGAATACTCTATTTTGCATATTGTTCCTAATAGAACAGTTTAAAAGATATTTGTAAAACTAGGCATTTATTTTCCCTGACATATCTTTTGATCATTTTTCTGAAAGAGAATTGTTGATTTGACTTTTTGTTAGTTTGGAATGATTTGAGGAAAGTAAAATTGTCTTATTTCTTTAGACCTGGTTATCTTAGGCACTGAATACTGAGAGAAGCAGCTCTATATGCTAGTTTTTTTTTTTTTTTTCACAACATACTTCTTTAAAGGACTGTATAAATAATGTAAGTTCCTTTGATCATTATTTGATTTTTAAAGTTGTTTTAAATTCATGATGAAACTATAAATTTTCTCCTTTGGGTTCTCTGAGTATTAGGCAGAGAAGTTATTCTGCAAGTACCATGATACAGAAGAATAACAGTAGAGAAGAAAACAGTATTTAATGCGTCTTCACGTTGGAGAGACTTGATAGTACCATGTTCAGTTTTTAATGTAAACAACTATCACAAAATTCTTTTTTCTGCTTGATTTTACAGTTGTATGGCTAGTCCACAGTTGAAAATGTGTTTGTTCTTGAAAGAAAAATGTCCCTCATTGCTTGGATTAATGGTGCTTTAAGACATGTTTATTCAAAGATGGCAGCACAGAGGTGAATAGGCTAAATGTTCTACATTAGACATCATTGTGTCTGATACAACAGATGCAGTCAGTGAACTGTTTATGTAGCTGCCTTAAATTTTTCTTTGATTTATAATCTCTGAGAAAATTGAAATGTTTGTCTTTTTTTTTAACAAAACTGTGGAGATTTCAGACAAATGTAGTATTCCAAAAACCAATTCATGAAGAAGTCTCAGCCTGCTGCACTTCAGCTCTGTTGTTAAATTATGTATTCAAGTTCTTTTAAGAATGTGACACAGACCACAGCAGCTCTCTGAAGACTCCTGGTATTACCAACATAAAGAGGGAGGTGGAATGAGAAGGACTCTGTCTAGATTGGCTTTTTTAACATTCTCATTTTTCCAGTAGTTATCACTGTAAAAGTATG
>CAUYQU010035017.1:0-100651 GCA_963574635.1 Cheracebus regulus
TCAAACAGTAGAAAAACAAATGAGGTCTCTGATGTTTTGTCCATAGAATATTGAAACAATTCGTTGATAAAATGAAATACTTGCTCAAATTGATTGTTGTATACATAGAGGAGCACTTGCCTAGAGATGTCTTTTGCAGCATATATGTTTATGTTTCCACCACTAAACTAATCTTTTCAAGAAAATAATAATAATAATAATAATTTAACTTCCCCCACTATTGGAAACTGAATTCCTCTAGTTGTTTAAAATTATTAACAATCTATAACACACAATTCCACAAACATGATTATTTTCAAGCCATTTTGTAAAATGTCTGTGATATAGATTCCATCGATGGTATGGCTAGGTCAAGAGTTACACATTTTTATGACTCTTGCTACCTATTTCAACTCTTATTTCCAAAACAGTCATTCTAATTCACATCACCAACATTACTATATGAGAATACAAGATTCATTGAAGCCTTGCTAGAATTGGATATTATGATTTATATTTGTAAATTTAATGGGTTAAAAAAAGATCCCCTCATGTTAATTTTCGTTTGATTATTAGACATGTGAAACACTTTTTAATAGTCTTCTTCTGAAGCAAAGTTTATTACTGTACAATCTGTGCACAGTAAAATTCATCATTTTTAGGCATATGGTTTTGGCAAGTGTTTATAATCATATAACTACCACCTCAGTCAAGATATAACATAGTTCCATCACTCCCTAAGTCCTCTTAGGCCTCTTTGTAGTCAGTCTCCTCCTCATTCTCCCACCCCTGGCAACCTCTAATCTGTTTTCCCATACTTTTTTACTCCTACTTTTTCCAGAATGTCATACACACAGAACCATACAATACACATGATTTTGTGTCTGGCTTCTGTCATTTAGCATAATGATTTTGAGATCAGCCACGCTGTTGCACGTATCAGTAGTCTGCTCCCTTTTCTAGCAGAGTGGTATTCTGTTGTCCGAATGTGCCACCGTTTGTTTATCCATTCACCAGTTGGCAGACAGCTGGGACATTTGTTTCCCAGTTTTAGTGATTACGCAGAAAGTGGCTATAAATATTTGCAAACAGGTTTTTATGAGAACACTCATCTTCTTTTGGAATTTTTCTGTCCATGTAATTTTCTTTACTGGCATTTTAAGATATTTTTTTATTTTTATGAGCGCCTTATTGAATAAAAATTTTGAACTCTTTTTCAAACATATTTTCAAGACTTACTTATTCTAGTCTTTAAAACTGTTTTTACTTAAGCTTTACATCTTAAAATGTACCGAAACCAGTCAATCGCTTCCTTCATTATTTATTACTTCAATGCTTAGAAAATTCTCTCTATTTTAGAGGTTTGATAAATACTACGTTTTCTTCATTGATAGGTGGTTTGAATCTTTTATTCTGAATTTCTGTCCATCTGGAATTGGTTTTGTTCACTGGGTAACATCCTTTATCTTTACCTATTTAATACTTTATAATTATACTAATATTTGCACATATCACCCTATTATAGAAATCTATAAAGATCAATAAGGAAAGTCTATGCAAAAGACATTATTTGACATTGTGTCCCAAGCTTTAAAGAGATGAAATAAGCAAAGGATGCAGTTTCTGCTCTTGAGTAGTTTTTAGACAAGTTAAATGTCAGAAGATAACTTAAGTTAGAGGGACAATTCAGGATAAATATTTCTGTTTACCTCAGTTGTTACAGAAATCGGAGTCCCAGAATTTATGGCATAATCAGGAGGGCTGGAATGTTGATTTGTAATTTTAGACTTTATCAGAAATTCTGTGCTAATTGGACTGATTGCTTATCAGCCTATATAGTAGCTGATAAGATATCAGAAATAGCCAAGAAAAATCTGCCATCATTAGACTACCTGTTCTTCTGAACATAATCACAGTTGATCAATAAGTGACAGTGGAAAATTCACTTTTTCAGCTTACATCTTCAGCCACTCCCAATCCTTCTACCCTCTATCTAGACCAGTAGAGTAAGGACCTTAAAGGAAGTAGAGTGGACTTTACCTCAACTCATCCACCCAACTGCTTATAGGGAGAACGAGGAAGCAAGAAAATGAATGAGAGAAAAATGGCAGAGCAACTGTGGCTATGAATCAGTGTGACTTAATCAACATCTTGATCTCTCACCAAGATGCTATTCTAAGCATAGCATCCCTGTGGTTTGGGGACTCATTTGAGTCTTCTTTACTGAAGCTCAGGAGTCAGACAAACACAGGTTCAAATACTGGCTCTGCCACTTATTAGTAAGATTGTAACGTTGCAAATATATTTCTGTATGTACACACATATAGGTGTACAGGAAAAAATACACTGTAAATCATTAAAGGAGGGAGTATTACCCTTCTGGGAATCAAGGTGAAGATGGCATCAATAATAGTGATCAGACCCTAAGGAGAAGATAATCCCATCCTAACAATGGCAGCTGACGTTCAACGACCACTTGTTACACGCTGCGTGTGTTTATCCTTCACATACACTAGCTTCCGGCCTTCTGCTGTAGCTCCTAAGGAATACGTTATTAACCTGTTTACCTAATGAGGAATTGGGGCTCAGGGGACTTAGATACCTTCTTTAATAACCCTACACAGCTCTGAAGTGAAGGAGTTGAGATATGAATCTAAGTCAGATTCTAGAACATGAGTTCTAACCTTGATACTGTACTTAGTTGCCCTAAGTGGTGGCCACTAGATTATTTCAGCTTCAACTCCTGTGGCTTTGCTTCCATTGTTAAACCTTGGAGGTTCTGTATTTTGTTTTAATAAGGGAGGTGGTTTTTCTAACAACTCTCAAATCCCTCTGTACATGTCTAAAAACATTCATTTCCCTCTCATTTTTTCAACCATGTGACAAATTGTTATCATCACTAATTAGTCTGGGGACATTGGAGAAAAGGGGTTTATTGGAACTAACTCATATGGTTGCAAGACTCCATTGTTTTCCCAAAGAGGGGCCTCATGAGTGGGTCCAAGGCTTGCTTTTAATCCCACTGTTACAGCTGACGCCTCCCTTGTAACCTTGAATCCAATGCCCAAGAGCTGTTCTTGATCCTGTTTAGCTATTGGCGAAGGGAAGGGCAGATTGCCTTCTTATGAAGTCTGACAACTTTTCTTTGCCCTGGACTAGTGTGACTGGGACAGGTGTTTAAGAGGGAAGCTTCCAAAGTAACTCGGGGTGAAAAGAAATGGGAGATAGTTGACATCCTTGATCTCTTGTTAGATTAATGTAGTGACAAGTGAGAGAGGGCTACCATCAGGGAAGCGGCCTCCCTCAAATGTGGGTGGTTAGAAGAGGTCAGAAAGCTTGGAGGGAGGCAGTTAGGGTTATTTGAAGGGAAAGAGGAGTTTGGACCTCTTAGATGTCAGTTGGTAATTTAATGCTGGCTGTGGAATCCACTGGCCATCAATTTTGATGAGCTGCCCTAGCTGGAGAGGTCACATTTAAGCTCTCTGACTGGAACTCTTCATTTGCTCTTTGTGTGCAAAGCAAGACAAACTGTTGATTTCATTGTTTTATTTTATTAATTTTTTTTGAGAAGGAGTTTCACTTTTGTTGCCTAGGCTGGAGTGTAATGGTGTGATCTCAGCTCACTGCAATGTCTGCCTCCCAGGTTCAAGCGATTCTCTTGCCTCAGCCTCCCGAGTAGCTGGGATTACAGGCATGCGCCACCATGTCCAGCTGATTTTGTATTTTGGTAGAGACGGGGTTTCTCTATGTTGGTCAGGCTGGTCTTGAACTTCCGACCTCAGGCAATCCACCAGCCTCAGCCTCCCAAAGTCCTGGGATTGTAGGCGTTAGCCATCGTGTCCAGCCTGATTGCATTGTTTTTTGTTGGTCCTGCTCCTGCCTGCTGAAACACTTCCTTCTACTTGGGATAGAGCAGTTTTAAGGCACACAGTGTCTGGAGTTGCCAGTTCAGATCAGCTTCTGATGTCTGAACTGAGTAATCGATGGCTATCAGCTTCCATAAGAAGTATGATAACAGATTTAGGAATGTGTGGGAATATATGCATCTTTAAATCTTTGCTGTGGTTGCCTCACTTAGGGGGCAGATAACTTGAACTAAAAGATGTCTAGCTTTGGAATGTGTGACACACTTGAGTTCACAAGCTGCGAAGCCTGTAAAACGCTGGCCTCCTGTCAGTGCTCCCAACCAGCAGCAGGGTCTGCTCTGACCTTGGGGTCAGAGTGCTTTTATGCTCATTGTGCCTTGGCACTCAACTTCCACCTTTGGGATCCATAGTCAGCTTTTTCTCTCAGCAGCTTAAGCCCCTTGAGACAAATTTTTCCCCACCCTGGACTCTAAACCAGGACCTGATCAAAATCACTTCCTCACAGCATTTTATCTAAAAACCCAGTCAGTACCCTCTGTTCCTGGAGGCATTTTAACACTAAATTTGTTTTTAAAAAATGGAGATTATACTGCCCATGATTTAAAGAATCAAATACGTTTATAAGACATTTATAAAAATACAGCAGCCTCTGTGCATCTGTGCGTCACTCCCCAGTGACTCTTGCTTTCGAGCCTGCTGGCCCTTTCTTTTGGTCTTTATCTCTGAATCGTGAAATCATATGCTTCTACTGAAACTCAGGGTTTTTCAGTTTTAAGCATTGTCTATTGATTTCCAATCATGGGAAATGAGGATTTATCCCTCTTTCCCACCTCCACTCAATTCTGCTGCACACAGACCTTTTTGTCCCTATTTTCTCTGTATATTATAATTGTGATTTGATTAATAAGTAGCACTCACACAATAATGTCTTTGTAAACTCTGTAGCCGAGTCACGTATGTTACTTTGCTAGCAAAATTGTGTTTTCCTTGAATTTGATAAATAATTGTCTTTTTAAAAAACATTTGGCCGGTTTTGTTTTCTTTTCTTCTTTTTTCTTTTTCTTTCTTTCTTTTTTTTTTTTTTTGGAGACAGAGTCTCTCTCTGTCACCCAGGCTGGAGTACAGTGGTGCAATCTCGGCTCACTGCAATCTCTACTTCCTGGGTTCTAGTGACTCTCCTGCCTCAGCCTTCTGAGTAGCTGAGATTACAGGTTGCTAATTTTTGTATTTTTAGTAGAGTTGGGGTTTCACTACATTGGCCAGGCTGGTATCGAACTCCTGGCCTCAAGTGATCCACTCGCCTCGGCCTCCCAAAGTGCTTGGATTACACGCGTGAGCCACCGTGCCCAGCCCATTTGCCCAGTTTTCTATGCAATTAGCTCTACGATATTCCTAAAGTCTCCCCCACTTGTGTAACTCTCAGTACTTTTACATACATGAAATAATTCTATGAATTTCTTATGCTTGAAGAGGTGTCACATTTCCTTTTTGTTAGATCTTTTGTTTCATGCATTCTGTGTGAGAAATAATAAAATCCTAAGTCCTCCAACCAACTGAATGAATGCCCCTTCTTGGCCAAGAGGAGCCAGAGAAACCTTTAAAAACGGAGTTCGCAGCCACGATGGGCTGGGAAGTGATACATACCTCACCATATGTCCTCCTTCACTAACCGTCGGTAGGCTTTCTTCCCTAAAGATTGAACAGAAATCACCACTGATTTCAACCAACCACCTGATGCTGCACCTCCCTTTGGTGGTTTCAACATGGCAGGTGACCAGGATTCCTTCCTCATAAAAGACCGCCAACCATGGAGTGGTTCTGGCCAGTTTGCAGAGGGCTGTACACTGAGGGTTGCATTCTCTGCTTCAGCTTTTGATGTATAGGGCTTACCTGTAATACATTTAAATATTAAGTCTCCACCCCCAGTTGAACGTGGGTTGCATGTTACATACATGTTATTCTTCTACGCATGTGTGTGTCTCCCCTTCATGAATCTTCAAAGCTCCTCCTATAACCTGTTGAATGTGTATACTTAGCCAAGCCATTCAGCATACATTCCTCTTATCCTTCCTTCCTTTCCTGCAAGTGCTTGTTCTTGGAGAAGCTTCTTCCAGAGGCTATGCTCCCCAGCCTGCGGATGGCCAGACTCGAGGCTGCAACCCTTTATGAGAAATAAAGCTTTCCTTTCCAAATTTATGAATCTTGTGATTTTTTGGTTGACATATGTCTGCCTCTTTCTTGGTTTACTCCTTTGTTTTGATGAAGTACCTTTGAGAAAGAAGTACATAGGAGGTAAGTTTTCTGAGAACTTGGATTCTGAAAATGTCTTTGATTTACCCAAGAGGGATTCCATTTATCTCGGTATTCAACGTAGAGTCCTATGTTCAAAATAATTTTTCTTCAGAATTTTTAAGGAATTGCTCCCATGTCTTTACCTTCTAGTGTTGAGAAGGCTGATGCGGTTCTGATTCTTGATCCTTTGTATAAAATATGTTTTTATCTTTGGAAGCTTTTAGAGTTCTTTCTCTCCTATTGTCTTAGGTTGAGTTTTCTAGAAATAGACTGAGACAGAAATTTGAGTGTATGTGATTAATTGAGGGATTCATCTTGGGAGAGAAGATAAGCTAAGGAAGCACCCTAGGTCTGGGGAACGAGCTAAGGATGAGGTCTCCACTGGAGCTTCCATCGGATCCAGTGGGATGCCCTGAAGCAAGAGCTGAACCACAGAGTTGGTCCCCTTTTTGAGACAAGGTGACTGGCCTTTTGAACCTTCAAGTCGGTTAGTCATTGGTTGTGAGTTCTCCTGTGTAGGAGTGGAGTGGGGGTGGAGCCTCCCAGATGACATAGCCTCTGCTTTGCTGAAAGCAATTCTCCAGAGAAGAGGTCTGTAGGTTATTAGCAGCCAACAGGAAGAGCAGTTGCATGCACTGGCGTAGTAAAGGGGACCTGGTCAAGGTACTAACAATGTCTTCTAGACATGTATTCTGAAATTTCACAATGATTGCCTTTCACCCGGGAGATTCTGTACTTCATTTAGTTCTGGGACATCTTCTTCAATTATTCTGTGGATGATAACATCTTCTCCAGAACTCTTTTTTTCAGATGTTGAAGCTCTTGAACTTGTCCTCTAGTATTTTCTTATCTGTTCTCTCAATATCTCTTCTCTTTTTCATTTTGTTCTTTATCTTTCTTTTGAGATTTTTAAAATTTCTGAGATCTTATTTCTAATTTCTAAGACCTCTTCTTTGCTCTGAATATTCTTTATATGTTTTCTACCCATTTTATGATTGCAAGATCTTCTTTTCTCTTAATAGGAGCTGCCCCTACCCTAGTTTTTCTTCTCCTTTCATAGTCTCTGTTTTCTCTAACTTGTTTTGTCGCTAATCTTTCATACTGAGGCATTCCCCTACAATGTGCGTTTCACGCTATGCTCATATTTGATAGTGGGACACTGGAACACAGATTGGAAACTTCTGACAGTGAGGTCATTGACTGTGAACTTCATGGTGGGGTGAGCTGGATAGGCCATTTAAGATTCTATAGAGAAGCCTTTACTAGCTTTTTGCATGCAGGATGTAAATCTGATTTTCAATGTTTTGAGAGCTGCATAGGGGGAGATGACTGGTTGAGTTTCAACATTCAGTAAATATTCATTTTATTCCCCTATTTTTATTACATGATCTCTGTCCTCAGCTGTCACTGGTGTTCTGTAGTCCAGAGACTATGGTTTACGTTTTTCAAAGACCAACCCTCTGTCTGATTTAGGGTGACAGAGAGCCTGTCACCTGGCTCCATGGGATAAGAGAAGGGACGTGAGTGGTCTGACTACTTAAACAGACTTTCAATCAATACTGCTTGTTTTAGCTCTACTCTCTCCCAACTTCTAGAAGTGCCTGATGCCTCAATTTTTGAGATTTTGTAAATTCTTCAAGTGAAAGCACTGTAAATTGTGTCTTCACTTCTCCCATTTAAAATTTAGCTTTCTTGGGTCTACTAATCAGTAACTACTCATCCATGTTGTTTTCCAACTTCCAAAATTTTGTTGCTATTGTGTCATCTGAAAATTCTTTATTTTTAGATGTTTATGCCTTTATTAATCCATTTACTATTATTTCAGTGGAATTTCAGGAGGCAGTAGACATTGAGGCATATGTTTAATCTGATATCTTTAATAAAAATCCCCAGTGGAATCTTCTAAACTCCCTAAAAATTTCTCAGCTTCTTATTGTTCATTTTAACTGTGCTGAGATTGCCTTTCCCATTGGTAAAGACTGCCCTCAACACCTACATGCTCTTTCTAGTATGTACCTCCCATTGGGTATCTAGCAATAATTTCTTTGCTAAGCATTTATGCAACATTATTCACTCAACATTGTTTTTGATCCTCAAAGAGCATAGCTAGTTGGAGGAAAAAAAAAAACACAGTACAGCAAAGAGTTATTCTAATGTATTAAAGAATTAAAAACTCACATATTCTGTAGCCCCCCAAATTTTTAAATACCATATTCAAACTCCACATAAATATGTTATTAATTCGCATTCTTAAAGTTCCATCAATCAACAAACACTTTTTTTTTTTTGAGACGGAGTTTCACCTGTGTTGCCCAGTCAGGCTGGAGTGCAATGTGCGATCTGGGCTCACCACAACCTCTGCCTTCCAAGTTCAAGAGATTCTCCTGCCTCAGCCTCCTGAGTAGCTCGAATTATAGGCATGTACCACCACATCCAGCTAATTTTGTATTTTTAGTAGAGACAGGGTTTTTTCATGTTGGTCAGGCTGGTCTCAAACTCCCAACTTTAGGTGATCCACCTGCCTCAGCCTCCCAAAGTGCTGGGATTATAGGTGTGAGCCACTGTGCCCAGCCTACAAACCCTTTATGAGAGGCGTTTTCGCTGTATGTTTCTAAGGTATTGTGTCAGTCTGTTCTGCTATAAATAAATACTTGACACTGGGTAATTTCTAAAGAAAACCAGTGTATTGACTCACAGTTCTGCAGACTGTACAGGATGCATGGATGGGAGGCCTCAGGAAACTTACAATTATGGCAGAAAGTGAAGGGAAAGCAGACATATATTCACATGGTCACAGCAGGAGGAAGACAGAGCAGGAGAGGTGCTACATACTTTTAAACAACCAGATCTCATAATAACTCACTCTCATCATGACAGTTCCAAGGGGGATGATGTTAAACCATGAGAAACCACTCCCATGATTCAATCACCTCCCACTAAGCCCCACTTCCAACACTGAGGATTGTCATTAGATTTGAGATTTGAGTGGGGACACAGGGCCAAACCATATCATTTTGCCTTTGGCCTCTTCCAAATCTTATGTCCTACTCACATTGCAAAATACAATCGTGCCTTTTCAACATTGCCCCAAAGTCTTAACTCCAGCATCAGCTGAAAAGTTCACAGTCCAAAGTCTCATCTGAGATAAGGCTATATAAGCCTTGTCTCATGAACCTATGAGCCTGTAAAATCAATACAAGTTAGTTACTTCCAAGATAGAATGGGGGTGCAGGCATTGGGTAAATACTCCCATTCCAAAAGAAATAAAATGGCCAGAGGAAAGGGGCTACAGGTCTCCTGTGGCTGCTTTAACAGGCTGGCACTGAGTGCCTGCAGCTTTTCCATGTGCACAGTGCAAACTGTTGGTGGATGTACCATTCTAGGGTCTGGAAGATGATGGCCCTCTTCTCACAGCTCCACTAGACAGTGTCCCAGTGGGGATTCTGTGTGGGAGCTCCAACCCTAAATTTTCCCTCCACATTGCCCTAGTAGAGGTTCTCCGTGAGGGCTCCATTCTTATAGTATGCTTCTGCCAAGACATTCATGCTTTTTCATACATCTTCTGCAATCTAGATGGAGGCTCCCAAACCTCAACCCTTGCACTCTGTGCGCCTGCTGGCTTAACACTACATAGAAGCTACCAAGGCTTATGGTTTGCACCATCGGGAGCAGCACCCCAAGCTGTATCTGGGGCCCTTTCAGCTGTGGCTAGTGCTAGAGCTGCCAAGATGTAGACTGCCATGTCCCATGGCTGCACAGAGCAGAAAGACCCCAGGCCTGGCCCATAAAACCATTCTTCCCTCCTAGGCCTTAAGTATTGTGATGGTGGGGGCTCCTTAGGACATCTCTGAAATGCCTCTGAGTACTTTTTTCCATTGTCTTGGCTATTAGCAATTGACTCCTTTTTACTTATGCAAATTTATGCAGCTTGCTTGAATTTCAACCCTGAAAATGAGTTTTTCTTTTCCACCACATGGCCAGCCTACACATTTTCTAAATTTGTGTGCTCTCCTTCCCTTTTAAAGATAAGTTTAAGTTTCAAGTCACTTCTTTGCTCATGTATATGAGCACAGGCTTTCAGAAGCAGCCAGGTCAGATCTTGAACACTTTGATGTTTAGAAATTTCTTTTGCCAGATACCATAAATCATCTCTCTGAAGTTCAAAGTTCCACAGATCCCTAGAGCAGGACACAGTGCTGCCAGTCTCTTTGCTGAAGTACAACAAAAGTGAGCTTTAATCCAGTTCCCAATAAGCTCCTCACTTCCATCTGTGACCTCCTCAGCCTCTATTTCACTGTCCATATTACCATCAGTATTTTGGTCACATACATTCAACAAGTCTCTAGGAAATTTCAAACTTTTCCTCATCTTCCTACCTTCTTCTGAGCCCTCCAAACTGTTGCACCAGTTCCAAAGCTGTTTCCACATTTTCAGATACCTTTATATCAATACCATACTTCTGGTACCAATTTTCACTATCAGTCTGTTCTTGTACTACTATAAATGAATACCTGAGACTGGATAATTCATTTAAAAAAAAAAGAGGTTTCATTGGCTCATTGCAAACTGCCTGCATGATCCACTCATCTCCCACCAGCCCCACCTCCAACTCGGTTTACAATTTGGCATAAGATTTGGGTAGAGACACAAATCCAAACCATATCAGGTATGCTCCAATACCAAGGATCTGATTGGAACGCTAGCATCAGAAACAACTGTTGTGGAGGATGTAAAGCTATTTCCTGCCTTTATTTCCACCTTCTCCATCCCCTGAAGATCATGGAAAAGACTCATGCCTAATCAGGAGAAAGTAAGTTCAAAAGTTTGAGAAACATAAAAGCAATAACCTCCTAGCACATACTGTTGGTGCTCCACCCATATCACCTTGACTTTCACCTCTACACACCTGGGGCTGCTTGCTGTGAACAATTCCTGAGTACTTTTTACCACATCTGTGCATATTATCACTACACCTGTGCATAAGAGAGGTCAGATATACCATAGAATTAAAGCCCTAGGGAATGATCCATCATTCCATGACAGATGAAAATGTTATTGGTGGATAAATTTCCCAGCTGGCTAGCCCCTCATTTGGCTGAGGCAAATGTGCCTCTGAGGCATATTCTACACTATCTTCCTGAGCTCCCCAGCAGGATTGAAATCCAGCTGCCCACCATGGTAACCTGCTCAGTAATGCACTTTTTATTGGCTTCTATCCCTTTCCTGTCTCACTTCTTTATGGCCCCATTCATGCTTTCTATGGTCACCCCCTAAATAAACTACTTACACGCACCTCTAATTGTTTTTTGCCTCTGGTAAATTTTTGCCTCTGGTAAAACCCAGACCAAGATATTCTCTAAATAATAATATATCTCAAAGATGTTATGCTGTTACTCTGAACTTGGTAAAAGTATAATAAACTTAGATATACAAGGAGACCACTACTCCAGGCACACAGAATGTTGGAATACTGCAACATTCAAAGAAGACTTACACAGTTAAGTCTTGGAGTTGGAAAGGGTACAAATGGTAATTCAGTTCAACCTCCCATTCAGAATTAGAGTCATTCATTCTAAAGATCCCTTACCAGTGATTACCTCAAGCCCCTGTTCAAATACTGTGAAATGCAACAGAATACCCAAAGAAACCAAACTCTTCATGTTTAAGTGCCAGTCTTGGGTCGACTGTGGTAGATGCTGGAAAGAATAAAGAGAATAAAAAATATCCCAAAAGCATGGATGGTTATTGGGAAAGAACAATTTTGACTGTCATATACTAGAATACAAGTAAGAATAGATATTGATAAACATTCCCAAGACATTAAACCAATCTTTAACTCATCTGTTTCTTTGATATTGAATTCCACAAAATTTTCTTCTCTAGTTTCTGACCCACACACATTTTCCATAAGTAGGAAATCTCTCTTTCTCTCTCTCTCTCTCTCTCTCTCTCTCTGAATGAGCATCTCTTGACAGCCATCCAGTGGACCCTGCTGATACTCAGTAAATGGTAAACAGTTTTCACAGCACATGTCCACTCCTAGTCACATAAACCTCATCAACGTCTCCTTATCACAGAGTCTCACCCACTGTGTAAACAAAGAAAGGCTAAGAAGTCGTGTGAATACTCAGCTTATTGCCAAAAACAGGAGCTGCTTATAGAAATTGCAGCAGCAAACCCAGCCTTTCATAGAGGATGCTAGAACACTGGTCTGTTTGCCACTCTTCTCTTCTCCCCTGCCCTGTACTACTCTCAGAACCAATGAACATTTTCAAGGTATATTAACCTGAAAGTTATTAAATGGAGACAAACTAAGCAATCTAGGGAGTCACAGAGGCCAGCCACAAAACTTTAGAAGCCGAGAGCAGTCAGCTGCTGTGAGCTGTATGCATGTGAATGAGGAGGTGATGTGATAGAAAGAACATGTATTTTGGAGTCTGTTAAGATTTGAAATTCAGTCACCAGGTATGTGAGCCGAGGCACTCAGGCTCTTTTAACTTCAGTTGCTTCAGAAAAATGAAAATGATACTGACATTTCAAAGATTCTTTTGGGGAGTAAACAAGGTAAACATGTAAGTTTGCTTAGTAAAATATCCAATTATAAGGCAATGTACTAATGTTACATATTATTGCCTTTTCATGCTGCTATACTAGATTTGGTAACAACAATACCCCACTGTTATTTGAAAGACCGAATCTGAATTTGGTAAGCTTAGTCAATCCAAAGTAGTTATTAACTTTAGTTAAAAAATATTCTTACCATTGTTAAGACTATGACTTGTAGACCACTTACTGCATGCCAGACACTCTGTTAAGCTCTCTTCATCATCATCTCATTTATTCTTGAAATAGATCTATGAGATGAGATACTTTTTCCATTTTTACAGGCAAGAAATATGGGATCTTCTGTAAGTATATCTGGGAACCAGGACATGCACAAAGAAGAGGACAAAGGAAAAGCAGAGGAAGGCATTGGCCAGAGGCAGCCTGAAAGGCCAAACTCTACACTCCAAAGGTCTAATTGAAGAGTCTATCTGAAGAATGGGTAGGCAGCATAACAGGTTAAGCTGTTAGATGTGTTCTATCAAAGGAAAAACTCTGCTCATTAAATATCTAGTTGCAAGGAACCCAAGACTCAAGGAAAAGTGGCATAAGTAGAAGGGAGTTTATGATCTCACTTAACACCAAGTCCAGAGATGGAGTGGGTCCTTGGTTAATTAGACTGTGTGACTATGTCATCAAGGGCCCAGGTGTTTTACATTATTCTGTTCTGCCATTCTCAGAATGTCTACAGCCCCCTCTCCCACCGTCCATTGCCCAATTGCTGGATAGTTGTAGTAGTTTCTAGAATTTCATGCAGAAAATCCACACCCAACAAAGAAGAGTGAATTTCCTTCCAGGTATCTGTCTTTACTTATTACGAAGAAAAACTCACCAGAATTCCTTAGAGGATTATCCCTTAGGTTCCATTTGTTAGGACTGAGTTACATGACCATGCCCAAATCAATCCACAGCAAGGTTGGAGGAATTAATATAATTGACTTAGACTAACCAATATCATCTTCTGGGAGCAGAAAGAGGGGTTTTTTTCCGCCCTCTGCCACCTGAGGGAGGGGAACCTAGATAAACACAAAGGCTCCACTCGCAGCCAAGAAGTGTATGTGTGCTTATGCAGGTAAGAGCTTTGGAGAGCAAACGACAGTGTCTGCCCCAAGGAGGCTGCTTGCCATGTCTCCCTGGAAAGCAATGAGAAGAGAGGACATTTTCTTGGAATCACATAAATAAAAATTAGGCTACACTGAATGCTCTAAGCCAGAGGTGTCTCATCTCTCCCTCAGCATTTTCATCTTGCTGCTTATTGGTCTGTTTTGCCTGGAACATGCTCTCTGCCTGGTCTGAATCAGACCTGGCTCCAATGCCACCTCCCTTATGACCACTATCACCTCTCACCAGTTCTTATAGCCGGTCCTTAGAGCCCTTGTTCTCCAGACCTTCATTTCCTGAACTGATCATGGAACTTTCTGCCTACATTTTTTTAAAAGAACTACCTGTTGACACAATGGAACCCAGTTTAAGAAATGCTAATGTAAACAATTCATTCAGCAAGAATAATTATTTAATAGAAAAGCAAAGCCACAAAGGCCATTTTGCCATTTTGGAAATGGAGCATGCCCTCCTAAATATTCCTGGATTTTTTTTGTTTGCTTTTTTTTCAGTTTCTACCCGAAAAACTGTTCTCTGCCTTCCCTCTGACACAAGAAAAGCAAAACTCTGCTGGCTCCTTCCCAGGGGTGCATCCCTGTGACCATCCCCAGTGACACCACTCCCTTGGCAGGCACTACACATGATGGGGCCCGTCCTTTCTTATTCGGATGGTGGCAGGGGTGGGCGGAGCAGCCTAATATTAAACAGGGCTACCTCTAGTCCTGAAATGAATGATGGCAAAGAGCCCAGCATTAAAGACATAAATAAGCTGCAGGTTTTCAGAAACTTGCCAGCAACCCTCTGAAACAGGAAGAGGATACTTAGGGCTGTCCTGCTAACTCTCAACCATGGGCCTTATGCTCAGGTCTGAGGCTCCTTGGATGCTAAACCTCCACCCTTGGAGCTGACTCCAAGCGCATCAGGCTAAGAAGCTGCCTGAGATTCTGGAGAGGGCTGATGGGCAAAATCCCAAGATAACCCCTTCATTTGCAGGAGCAGAAGAGGGTTATAAATGTCATTCCTTTTCTGGGAGATGTGATATCTGACTCCATTAGACTTCCAGGGGAGCTAAAAACAAACAAACAGAAAATGAAAGGGCTTAGGATAATGGAAGAGGATCTGGATGGCCACTTTGGTGGTACTGGGTAGCTGTTCCCAGGCACCCTGTGTTCCAGGGTCCAATCTTGGCTGGGACTTAGAACTATTCTGTTCAAATGTGGAGAAACTGGAAGAGTGTTTTCAACTCTGCTGCTTTCAAAATAGGCTTTTGGGTTTCTCATGTCAGAGCCTTCAGTTGTGCAGTTGTGGATGTGAAGCCATTATGAATAAATATAACAAATACAGGAGAGGATGTGGAGAAATAGGAACACTTTTACACTGTTGGTGGGAGTGCAAATTAGTTCAACCATTGTGGAAGACAGTGTGGCGATTTCTTAAGGATCTAGAAATAGAAATTCAATTTGACCCAGCAATCCCATTGCTGGGTATATACCCGAAGGATTATAAATCATTCTATTATAAAGACACATGCACATGTATGTTCATTGCAGCACTGTTTACAATAGCAAAGACCTGGAACAAACCCAAATGCCCATTGATGATAGACTGGGCAAACAAAATGTGGCACATATACAGCATGGAATACTATGCAGCCATAAAAAACAATGAGTTCATGTCCTTTGTAGGGACATGGATGAATCTGGAAACCATTGTTTTCAGCAAACTGACACAAGAACAAAAAATCAAACACCGCATGTTCTCACTCATAGATGGGTATTGAACAATGAGAACACATGGACCCAGGGAGGGGAGCATCACACACTGGGATCTGTTGGGGGAGGCTAGGGGAGGGACAGCGGGGGGTGGGGAGGGATAACATGAGGAGAAATGCCAGATATAGGTGATGGGGGGTTGGAGGCAGCAAACCACCTTGCATGTATGTACCTATGTAACAATCCTGTATGACCTGCACATGTACTCCAGAACCTAAAGTACAAAAAAAAATACAATTAAAATAAAATCTTCATATGAAAACAAGTGATAAACAGTTAAGGACCAGCTGATGGCCTGCTCATGTAAGCAGTCTTTGATATCTTCAAAGTTTCTATCCAACAGAAGGTTGGGGATCATCCCTTGAAGTTTGTGGTGATGAGAATCAAGTGTAGGACATAGAACTCTAAATTTTATCATTCAATGGGAAAGTATTTATCAAGTCCTATGTGCTCAATCACAAAAGAAGTGTCTCCTATTTTTCTTTTCAAGAGCTTAAAATCACCACAAACACACGAGAAGTTAAATAATCTAAATAACAGAACAAAAGCTCATGAGCAGACTCGAAGCATTATGTGAGAAATTACAATTTATATGTGTTAAGATGTTCATGGATACTTAAAATTGAAGTGAAGTATCAGTGAAGGCTTTTGAGAGGAGGTGGGACTTTATCTGGGGCTTATGTGTTGAAGGCTCTGTATAGATGAAGGGGTGAGAAAGGAGGGATATTTTAAAAACTGTAAGGAATGGTCATGAATGATTTGTATTGCTTCATATGTGAGTGTTCATTTACTCAGGTGCTCATCCACTTGTAATCACCTGCCTGAAAATCACTATCATTATGATTTCCATTTCCTTGATGTTCTAAAAGTTAATTTTTTAAACAGCTTTATTGAGTTGTAACCACAATACAATAAATTGCACACATTTAAAGTAAATAATTTGACAAGTTTTGGCCAGGCATGATGGCTCACACCTGTAATCTCAGCACCTTGGGAAGCCAAGATGAGAGGATCATTTGAGCCCGGGAGTTCAAGACCAGCCTGGAAGGGAAACCCTGTCTCTACAAAAATTTTAAAAATTAGCCAGGCATGTTAGTGCATGCCTGTGGACCTAGCTACTGGGGAGGTTGAGGTGGGAGGATTGCTTAGGTCTGGTAGGTCAAACCTGCCATGAGCTGTGATCGTGCCATTGTACTCCAGCCTGGGCAACGGAGAGAGACTTTGTCTCCAAAAAAATAAAATAAAATAGTATGTGATTTGATAAGTTTTGACATATGTATACAACCCTGAAACCATTACTACAGTCAATATAGTGAATAGATCTATCACCCCTGAAAAGTTCTAATAGTCTTTTCAAAAAGCAAAGCTAGATATGTGGCTTCAAGACACTTTTTCTACGTGGATTCTGAAAACCAATTCCTCTACCTTCTCTGACATGAGAGCCCCTTCCTCTTCCTCCACAGAACATAGATTTCATGTTTTAATAATAATCATAAGAGCTATCCTTCACTGAGGGCATTTGGCAGCCTGGAAATTTGCTTATGTCTTTATTATCCTAAAGATAATCCCAGCGAGGTGCATACTAACTTTATTCCCATTTCAGAGAAAGAAAAAGTAAGCCTTAACAAGGTCAGGTGTTGGCCAGGTCTAACAGTCAGTAGACAGCAGAGCCATGGCATCTCAAGTCAGCGTGCCTCTGAGGCATAAACTCTTATGTGTGTACCCTGGGACCTTTATAAACCTTTTCTAGGACAGAAGAGCCTGCCTGCCTGGGACACAGGAAAGAGGAAATTGAGAATTAGATCTATAAGCATTGACTCCTGACCACACATCATCCAGTGAAGTCAGATTGGCTCATTCAGCTTTCAGAGGTTAGATCCTATCAACATACATTCCTATCAATAGGGTACAAGGGTTCCCTTTTGTTCACATCCTTGCCAACACTTGTGATCTTTTGTCTTTCTGTTAGAAACAGTCGTTCTAACAGTTGTGAGGTGATATCTCAGTGTGTGTGTGTGTGTGTGTGTGTGTGTGTGTGTGTGTGTGTTGGAGACAGTCTTGTTATTTCACCTAGACTGGAGTACAGTGGTGCGATCTAGGCTCACTGCAGCCTCTGCCTCCCAGATTCAAGCAATTCTTGTGCCTCAGCTGCCCAAGTAGCTGGGACTATAGGTGTGCACCACCATGCCTGGCTAATTTTTGTATATATTTTTTATTTTTAGTAGAGACAGAGTTGCACCATATTGGCCAGGCTGGTCAATATGAGCTTGAGATAGCCTCAAGCTATCTCCCTATATCGGCCTCCCAAAGTGTCATGATTACAGGATGAGCCACCACTACTGATCCTCATTGCAATTTTGGTTTACATTTCTTAGATAATTAATCTGTCCTCTCATATTCATTGTAGCATTACTCCCAACAGCCAAGATGTGGAAGCAACCTAAATGTCTCAATGAATGGATAAAGAAAATGTGATGTGGGGTGTGTGTGTGTGTGTGTGTGTGTGTGTGTGTATGTGTGTGTGTACAAAATGGAGTATCACTCAACCTTTAAAAAGAGGAAAATCCTGTCATTTGTAACAACATGGATGAATCAGAAGGACGTTATGCTAAGTGAAATAAACCAGATGCAGAAAAATAGATACTTCATGATTTCACTTATATGTGAGATCTAAAATGTCAAATTCATAGAAGTAGAGAGTACAATGATGGCTACTAGGAGCTAGGGTTTTTCAGTTATATCTCAATGAAGTTGGGGGAAAAAGCTATGACTTATTCCTTCTGGTTCCTGTAAAACAGCTTCAGTGGTCCTGAGTGAGGATAGTGGGAAGGTTCCTCGGTGCGCTGCTACCCTGTGATCCCAATTAGTCACCCATCCTTTTTCTGAAACTCAACCAAGACCCTTCACACCTGGCAGAAGAAACACTTCCTCGAAAGACAAAAGATGGGTGTCTCTTGCTCTAAAAATCTCCCCTCTGGCCTGTACCATGCTGTGGAACGAGGACTCTGTTCTGAATTCTCTGTATAAATGTCCTGTCAAGCTGTTTATACTCACAGTGCATTTTCTTGGCTTCCCTATCTCTGTTAATTGCCCCCATTCAGGAACCTTTGAAGAGATAAAAGCCAGATTGCAGAAACACACCAGTGTTTATCACGAATGACTTTGTAGAAGATTCCTGTAACAGAAAGGGGCAGGTCCTTTTCTTCAGAAGCCAGCTCTGCTGCCTTGGGTCTGGGGTTGACTCCTGCTTCTTCACCAGCTTCCTTTGAACTAGGGGTTCTGATTGTAGGAGATGGATGATTCCTACTCATAGGCTCTGAAAACTTCTATGAAGTTGCAGCTCATGACATGAAACGGGTGACATCATTGGGTGACTGTTTTTTTGATTGTGTATTTCTGCATCCTAGCCTCCAAGCCCTCCCAGACAACGTCTCATTCATCCTCAGAATAGTAATCTCTCCCCCACTCCTTCCCAGCAACATTCACTTCTGTGCTTTGATGTTTCTTTGTTAAAATGCTGCACATAAAAATACTCAAGGAGGATGTTTAAGAATATGTATTTTCAAAAGCACTGTATCAAAAGGAGGCTTCTGTCAAGGAAAACACTACATGTACAAGAATAGCTAGAATACAAAGGAAAATGTGAAGATTTCTTAAGAGAGACTCATTGTAACATGAGTGATCAAAGGAGGGAGAAACGGTGCCTAACTGCGAACTCTAGGGAACATGTGTTAATTAAACGTGTATCAGACATTATGTTATTTTTGTCTTTGTGGTGATCCCATTAGGTAGGTAAACTGAAGCTTATACAGTGAATAAGCAGAGGAGAAGGGATTTGAACCCTGTAATGCTGGGTCTTAACCACAAGGCCATAGTGCAGGAGTGGCACTGGAGCTGGCATTTGAGAAATGAACAGGGTTGATTGGTGGGGTTGGAAGAGGGCATTCCCAGTTTGAAAAACAGCAGGAAAATAATGAAAGAGACATGGTAAAGAAATTGTTAAAAGCATCCCTAGGCAAATCCATCCACTCATCCATTTATTCAACAAATGTCTGTTGAATGGCTGCGTGTACCTGGTACTGTTAGGCTCCTAAGATTCATCAGTGAGCAAAGATTCCCTGCCCTCAAAGAGCTTATATCCTAGCATGGAGAGTCCAACAATAAAAGTAGAGTACAGTAAGTTAGAAGTTATAGAAATAGAAAAATACAGCTGGGTCGGGAGGGATTGGGAGTGTGGGATAGCGTGGGGACAGGCAGCAGTGTAGAATGTGGGTGAGGGTCCAGCACTCAACTGCTCTCTCCCTCTGACTCTCTCTTGTCCTACTTTCCTCCATCGGTCTATCCATCTGCCCTACCAGACTCTGAAACTCTGACAGTTTTGAGGTGGCATCTTAGGATAAAATTCTTCCTGCTGCATTGACAATTCCAAACTGCTGAGAACAATCCTTCCACCAGCCCGTGAGGCACTGCAACCCCAGGAGGTTGTGATCGGGGCACAGGACTGAGCGTGGTGGCTGATGTTTCCTGCTCCCCAGGCTAAGCTGGGGCTTGCTGTCTTCCTGTTTACCACATCCCATTCCACCTCCCTCCATACCAGAGGGTCAGCTGCTGGGACAAGGTCGGTACAAGGCCTTCATGAGCTTCTGCAGCCAATAGCTTTGCTGCAAAATGACCTTCCAGCTCAGAGGAGGCATCGAAGGAATGCAGACTGTGACTTGGGGCGGGGAGTGCAGAATTCCACTCGAGAAATACAACCATCCCCAGCACGCTGGCCTGGATTCTGAAGTAAACAATCCAGACGCTGAGGAGCACATGGAGGGCATACATGGAGAAAGATGCTATCTCAAAGCAGAGGCTCTGTCTCTTGGAGTGACATTAGAAAACCCCAAAGCAAAGCCACTCCAAGGAAGGGGTAGGGGTCAACTCAGAGCTGGGGGCGCTTTCTAACAGCTCAGTAACAAGGCTATGGAGTTCCTTGTTTGGGGGCCACACAAGCAGCATGTGAGTACACAGGGGATTGAGGCAAGAGGGGATCTTTGAAACTTTGTCACCTAGTGCCACTAAAGCCGCTCCTCCTTCTGACCTCCAACAAAGTGATGTCAGACCACAGATATCTATCTATGCTGCACCCACCCTTGACGCTTCTTCCCAGTAGACCTTGTTGATCCTGCCCCACGTGTTTTCCAGCAAGACTTTTTCAGGGGAGGAGTTGTAAGAGAGCTCACAGGATGCTAGGAGCTGGGTGAGACGATGTCGAGGTTAGGTGTTGAAAACTCAAAACACTAAAGGCCTTTCTTAGAGATTGATTTCAAACACCCGAAGCCCACTTAGACTGGTTTAAATGAAAACAAGGAGGACATAGGTTTGGAGTGGGGCGGAGGCATCTTCACACCTGGGCCAGAGCTGGGCTTCGACAGGGCCTGGAGCGGGTGCTGGGAACGGAGCCCATTCTGAAGGCTTCTCGGTGTCTCCGCCTCTTCCTTCTCTCTGCAAACTGGCTTGCTCGCTTTCTCACACACTGCAGATCCCGTCCTAATGTCACGCAATGTCCAGCTCTCACGGGAGACACTGATCAGGGTTTCTGGATCCCAATTCCGGATTCCTGAGGGACAGATTTGGCCCACCTGAAGTCAGTGTTTTACCCTTTCTTTCATTAGATGGTGACAAGGAGGTTTTTTTAAATTACAAAAATGGCCACAGAAGTCCTCAGATAGGGGAGGTGGGGTACAGGAGGAGGAAGGGGGGCAGGTTTCAGATAAAGTGATTTCGCTTGGCAGATATTCCAGAAAATGCCTATCACAAGGCCCTCAATAACTGGAGAAACGTTTCATCGAATTAAACAAATCCAGCACAGTGTCAATTAGAACAAAATATTGGCTGCTCTAATGCAGACCCTGCTTTAAAGAAGATGGTTGTTTATTTCACTCTCCTGTAACAGCCGTGGTATACGCAGACCAGTTATGGGAGGGAGGATGTACAGTGCACAGCCTCTGCGGTGGCTTCCCAGACCTCTCTTCCTGGTGTTCATGGCCTTGCATAACCACCTCGCATGTGGGTGGGGCCTTCTCACCAACTTTATGTGGCAGAAGTGATGAGACGTCAATGTCCAGCTGGGGCTTGAGGGCTGCCGGCACTCACACCAATGACCTGGGAAGTGGATCCTCCCCAACTTGAGCACTGACCCAGCCAATGGCTTGATTGCAGCCAGGTGAGAAGCCCTAAGCCAGGGGACCCAGTAGAGCCATGCCCAGATTCCTGACTAAGAGAAATTGTGAGATCATAAATGTTTGTATAAGCTGCTACATTTTGGGATAGATTATTACAGAGAAATAGAGTACGAATACGGGGTATCAGGTTTTTTCATCTTGTTTCCTTGCCACCCTTGGATGCTGCCCTCCTTCATGTGGTCCAAGATGACCCTGGCCCATGCCTGCATCCCAGCCAGCAGGAAGGGGAAAAAGGAATGGTGGGGGGAAAGGAATGGGAGGGCACACCTCTTGCTTGTCAGAACGTAATGTGGAAGTTGCACATATTGCTTCCACCCACATCTTATTGGCCAGAACCTTGATGCATGCACACCTGTAGCTACCAAGGAGGATTGAAGGGGCTGCCTAACACACAATAGAAGATCAGGACTTCTATTATGATAGAAGAACAGGAGAATGCGTACTGGGAGAGAATCAGCAGTCTCTGCCACAAACACCAATGCTGCAGAGGTTTGTTTGGTCTGTGTATGTGATGAGGTTGTAGCCACATTTCAATGGCCCATAGAGGCTGGGATACATAGAGCATCATAAAGAGTCCAAGAAGGGGAGAGAGGAAGGATACATCTGTAGACTTAGTACAGAATCTGCACAGCAAGTAAGAAATACACGTTCACAAGATGAATTAGTGAACAGAAACCTAGACCCTGTTTGCCATTTCTTCAGGGTCATACCAACTATTTGGCAGCAGAGCTTATGATCAACCCAGGGCTTCTGCCTCCCAGCCCAGAGCTTCCTCTGCTTCTAAAGGATGACTCTGAAGCATTTATTCTGGGTAGGACTAAACGTGCTGTATGAAAATGAGGAGAGACTGACACACAGCAAAGGGCCTCATGACAATCACTTGCAGTCCTGGCATATTTTTCCTGCCAGACCAAAATAGTTTGGTTTCTAGCACCTAGTGAATATTATGCCAGCTTTTCACATCACCGTGAGCTCATCCTATGCCATATCATCTGTGAGCATTCAAGACATTTACATTTCATTGATGCCAGATGAAAAGAGAAAGGGTTCATCTCTGCTATAATTTCCCACAAAGAAATGAATATGTAAGGGACAGTCCTATCTGTGAATTTAGTTTACTTTAAAATACATTAGGATTTTCCTCTTAAAGGTATCCTACTAATAAAGCCATCTTTCTTGGGAGGATCTCTCCAGGAGAAAACCAGAATATTAGCATTCAAAAAGCACTCAATACATTCTTGGTTTCTTTTTCAATTTTTTTTTTTTGCTATGCCCCTAACCAGCAGGAAAAATTCTTGTTAAATGAAATTACACACTCAATTTCTTTCCAATAATTACTGAGAAATGGAGACTTCTGTTACCCCCCACCACTCCCCGTATTCATTCTCTCATTTATTTCTTTCTTCTTCCCTCCTTCCCTCCCTTTCTCTCTCTCTTTCTTTCTTTCTTTTTTTCCTTCTTTCTTTCTCTCTCTCTTTCCTTCTTTCTTTCTTTTGGGTTTTGCTCTGTCACCCAAGCTGGAGTACAGTCCATGATCTCAGCTCTCTGCAACTGCCGCCCCTGAGATTCAAGCTATTCTCCTGCCTCAGCCTCCTAGGTAGCTGGGATTACAGGTGCCCACCACCATGCCTGGCTAATTTTTGCATTTTTAGTAGAGACAGGTTTCACCATATTGGCCAGGCTGGTCTTGAACTCCTGACCTCAAGTGATCTGCCTGCCTCAGCCTCCCATAGTACTGGGATTACAAGTGTGAGCCACTGCACCTGGCCTCATTTTTCATTTAGTAGCAGAACTCACATGTTTCAGCTGGGTATACGGGTACCCAGTGATAGACCATATCACACAGTCTTGTTTGCAGCAGCGTGTGGCCTTGTGATCACATTTGGGCCAATAGAATGTGAAAGGGAGTGATGCATGCAACATCTGGGTCATCTCCTAGCCATTGGGAATTGGTGGCAGTGACATCTGGGGCAGCATTTTTACACCCAGAAATGGAAGCCACACACTGAGGAGGGTAGAGATCCCAAGTCTGGGTGCCTGGATGAGCTGATGGATCAGAACCATCTACCCACCAAAGACTACCTGCTTCACTCTGGACTCTCACATCAGCAAGAAATAAACTTCCATCTTATTTGAGGTTCTATATTTGGCATTTCTTAGTTTGTACTTAAATAATACATAAGGTGTAGCATTATACTAAACTTAAGACACTGTTTAAGCAATAGGTTTTCCTTTGTTTTAGGACTGTGTGTGCAGTCTAAAAATGTTTAGTCCTAAAATGCCTAAAGCATTTTAAGAGCTGGCTACTAAAAGTTCTCTAAACAATCCCCAAGCACACTGAAAGGCAACCTAGCATCCGATACCCATCAGCAAGGTCATAGATGATGAAATTGATTCTGCTCCATTACACACATCTTTCCACAGTCTCAAAATAGAGATACTGTCAGAAAACAGATTCTATTAGAAAATTTGGGTCCTGTGACTACAAAAAATATCTATTCTGTGGAGAATCGAGTCTTTTAGGAGAAGGCAACCCAATCATATTTTCATAGTGTAAGAAATTCCACTCCGGTGATGGAAATGCTTATTATTTGAAAATACAACCTGTACATTCTGATGGTTCTGAGGACATTGTGAGACCCCAAAAAATGGCCACTAAAAATCATGACATAATTGATCATCTGTTACAAAATGGACACTTGGTCCAGCATGGATCATACTGAGCTTTCAGCCTGGGTTTGTATTCCCAAGTACCATCCCCCCGTCTTCTGTGTACTTGGCATGTGTTGCCTCTTTAATGACAGATGCTTGACCATATGGCCAAGATCTTTCTCCAGAGAACCCAAGAAATCACCTTAGTATTTGCTTCATTCTGGGTAGACCTGCCTTTCTCCTCCAGCTATTATAATACGACAGCATCTTTGAACCATGTATCACCAACCTGCCTTTTTGAACTTGCTTGTCCTTGTGGAAGAAGAGGGGTGTGTGTGTGTGTGTGTGTGTGTGTGTTTGTGTATGTGTTACATGTAAATGTGCAATGGAATGAATTTAACATCAAAAATTCTAAGTGGAGGCTGGATACAGTGGCTCACACCTGTAATCCCAGCACTTTGGGAGTCTTTGAGTTTGGCATCAGACCTCCTATGTTTAGAGCCTGGTTTTGCCATCAGCTGTGAGGTTTGGCAGATAACATGCTGAGCTTGTTTCCCAAATGGCAAAGCAGGGATAGTAGTCAGGTAATCGTGCCTGCAAAAGCATTTAACATAGATCCGGCAAATAGAGGTGCCAAATTAATGTGCATTATTACTGTTATAGTCCTTGGAAGGCTTAATGTTGAAAACTGGTTGTATGATGGTGTCAGGCTGTTATGGATCAAATTATGCTTCCCACCAAATTTATATGTTGAAGCCCTAACCCCCAGGGTGACTATATTTAGAGACAGGGTTGTTAAGGAGGTAATTAAGTTTACATGAGGTCATTAGGGTGGGGTCTTACTCCAATATGACTGGTGTCTATATAAGAAAAGGAAAAGATGCCAGGAGTCCTTGCACGCAGAGAAAAAGCCACATGCAGACACAGTGAGAAGGCGGCTGTCTGCAAGCCAAGGAGAGAGACCTCACTAGAAACCAACCCTGCCAGCATCTTGATTTGGACTTCCAGCCTCCAGAACTGTGAGAAAGTAAATTTATGTTGTTTAAGCCACCAGTTTGCAGTATTCTATTAAGACAGCCATGGCAAATGAATATATAGGCAATAAGGATCTGCTATTCACACGAATGGTGTATCAGAGTCACCTGGGAGGATTGTTAGACATGGACTGCTTGGTCCTGCCCTCATGATTTCTGCTTTGAGCAGAGTCTAGAATCTCTATATGTCTATCTCTCTATATATTTGTTGACGTGAAGTCTCACTCTGTTGCCCAGGCTGGAGTCCCTGGCTTGATCCTGGCTCACTACAACCTTTGCTTCCCAGGTTCAAGTGAAAGAATCTATATTTTTAAGAGATTACTAATGCTGCAAATCTAGGAACCACATTTTGAGAACCACTGATTTAGACCGTACCCATCTTTAATCACGTCCATCCTTAGCCAAATCATTCCTTTTTTTTTCTTTAAGGGAAATCAGGAGCACACAAAATAGATAATTTCACCTTGGATTTAAGCATTGTCCTGAGTTTTTCAAAGATGACAAAGGAGCAGATCAGCTTTTAACCCTTTACATCAGTAGCAGAAGCTCTAACACTGCAGAAAGAGAAATGCCAACTTCTAAACATTTGTGGGGATAGAAGGGACTGCCACTTTACCCTTCCTCCTGTTGCCAGCCACATGTTTCTTAGCAGGAGAGCTCACCATCACTTTGCCGGGACTTCAAAGGAAGGCCTGTCTGCCAAATGTCTGCACGTGATGAGTGGTGATAGTGCATCTCTCTCACCATGGTGGAGTCTGGCACTAGCGTTTCCATGCTCACTTGAGCCCTGGGCAGTGGCCCTCATAGCAATAGTCTCCTGCAGTTCCCTTATGCAACCTGTACAATACAGCTGTAATCACTCAAGTCCATGGGCAAGTCTGGACTGCATTTGAAGCACTTCGGGTGACTCACAGACAAATGTTTTCTGAATGATTGGAGAAAAAGTCTAGCCAGAGGGCTGCTAAAATTGCAGAACGGTTCCCGGTTACTGGTGTGTCCACCCTGTCCTTCAGCAACTGGCGTGGGCTGAGCAGAGGGCAGCAGCTGATTCTACCTGAGGTTGGCCTCTGCTTGATTTAACCACTCTTCCTGATGTCAGGTCTGGAAGGGGTCAGCACCATGAGAGGTTTTTGAATGAATGTCTGCCAGGCCATCTTCTGAAATCCACCCAGGACTGGGACCTTTGCTGGTGTTTCCTTTTACGTACGCGTAGACATCAGCTATTGGCACCCCTCAGGTGGCAGCAGCGCCAGCTTCCTGGGCATGAGACTTGAGCAGTCACAATGGGCCCCATGCTCACAAGGGTCCATACCTGTTTTAATATTCTGTGCTTGCTGTCTTGAAATTCTGAGTAATTTTTTAATGGGCCCTGAATTTCATTTTGCACTGAACCCCGCAAATTATGTAGCTGGTCCTGGGTAGCAGTCTCAACCACAAAAGAAGAGTAGCGGCATCAGGGAGGTAATGGATTTTTGACTGTACTTAGTACATCAAGCGAACTTTCAGCTTTGCTATTCTGAAACCCCCAGGAACCTCCAGTGAGAAGAGATTTCTGCAGTTCACTAACTCCAAGTTAATCCATCCAACTTCTGGCTCCTCAGAAATCTCTTTAGAGAAGTCTTGTTGGGTGTAAAGATTAGAATGGTGGGTAGGATCAGGGAGAATATTTTTTCTTTAAGGATCTAACTTCTCAAATGGCAAGCCCTACAAGAAATCTGGCCAGTCTGAGTGAATCTATTCAGACAATTCTAATGAAATCCAGGAATGCTCCTGCAATGAGACTGTAAGCGTCTCTAAAGTCCAAACTCTAGAGACGCTTATTCCTCTCGTAATCTCCAGCCAGTACTTGGCACATGGCAGGTACACCCAATATTTGTTGCTGCTGGTGATAGTACTAATAATAAACACGAGTTTCCTCATCATCTCCTCTGGATTCCCACAGAGCTAGGGCCGCGTACTAGGGACCCAGAAAGATCCCTTCTAAGGAGGTTGCAACTGCTTACTCTACAAATTGCCTTCTTCAATACAAACCCCAAACAAACCAAACATCAACCCCCAAAACAAGACATTAACCCCCAAGCAAACCAAACCAATTCCCCAAAGTTATTTCCAACCCCTCAGTGTACTAGTTAGCTGCTGTTAGTACAATGATGTTGTGCCACAAACTACCCTCAAACTTAGTGACTTAAAACAACTGTTGCTTCTCATGAATCTGGGGTTGGTTGAAGCAGGTTTGGCTTGTGGGGGAGGCTCTGCTTCAAGCTATGGGTCCAGTTGAACTTATGTGGGAAACTGTGCTCCAAATGTGTTCACTTTGGACCCAGAATAAAGGCAGCAACTATTCAGGACAGGCTCCTCTCAGGGCTTTGGGCACATGGAGATATGGAAGATCTCTTGGGTCTATGCTCATATGGTATACTGCTACATCTGTCGACATTTCACTGGCCAAAGCAAGTCACATGACCAAATGTAAAGCCAAGAGGCAGAGTAGTACTCTCTGCCAATATAAGGTCAAAGGCAAGGATGTGGCTCTAGAGGTGCAAAGCTGAGGCCAATAATTCAATGCACCATATTAACCCTATTATTAAAAATACTTGTCTATTTTTTAATTATAACATGGGATCATTGCCTCTTATGCATTCAGAACTCAAGTACTAAGAAAATGCCAAATAAAATGAAATGGAAACATATATCCTATAGTCCAAAATTATTCAATTTTATCAAGATGCCGGTTTATTAAAAAAATCTCCTAGGGAGCATATTAAAATACAGATACGCTATTTCCAGGTAGCATAACAAAGAGGTCCAGTGCCCAGTAATCTGCATTTTCACAAGCCCTTTAGCTAAAACACAGCCCACATTTTGGATACACTTCCTAGTCCTCTATTATGCCATTAAGTTAATCATACCGAGATGCTAACACATTTGGGAAGATCTGGTTTAGTGATGGCTATTTTGTAAACTTCTGCACATCTGAGTGACAGCTTATCTCCCCCATCCTCTTAATTCTGCATTAAATGAAGTCCTGGCTGTGTCACTCACACCAGCTTTGCATTTGGCTTCTGGCCTCTTGGCATTGTTTTAACACATGTATCCTACCGTCATCTTTAGAATCTGAACGTTGGTCTCTTGTGACTGTGCATACTGTAGAAGGCATGTACACATTGTCACCATTCATCAAACTCCTTCTTTTGCTACTTCACTCAGATTTTTTTTTTCCTGAGTAATCCCAAGTTCCTCTCTTTCAATTGATGGGGTTAAATCACAGCTGACCCCAATCACCATATGCTATCCCTGATTCTAGGTTAAGCCACATAAAGTCACCACAGTTGTTGAGAAGAGCCATGTGTCACCATCTAGACCATGCCTCTCTCTGTAGTGTAATAAGCTTGTAGAATAAAAGTCTGGAGCTTTTGGAGCTTATCATGGCCACTACAGAAGCTAAAGCCACCTGGGAGAGAAGCCAAAGTAAAGAAAAATAGAGCAAAGGATTTTGGCAACACATTTGAGCACCTGAATCCAACTGTACATGAAGATGTGTCTCCTGGCTCTTTCCATTAGATAAGCCCAAACCTGTTCCTTATTAAGTTAATTTAAATTTGATTTTTTTGGCTGGGCAAGGTGGCTCATGCCTATAATCCCAGCACTTTGGGAGACTGAGGTAGGCAGATCATCTGGGGTCAGGAGTTCAAGCCAGCCTGATCAACATCGCAAAACCCCATCTCTACTAAAACATACAAAAATTAGTCAGGCATGGTGGCACCTGCCTGTAATCCCAGCTATCTGGGAGGCAGGAGAATTGCTTGAACTCTGTAGGCAGAGGTTGCAGTGAGCTGAGGTTGTGTCACTGCACTCCAGCCTGGGCAACAAAGCGAGACTCTGTCTTAAAAAAAAAAAGTTTTCTTTCCCTTGAAACTGAAAGGGTCCCGACATATATCATGTCTGATGTAGAGACCAACAGGACCACTAGCAAGTGGGACTGATTAGAACTGAGCAAAACCTGAATTCACTCACTTACACACACACACACACATACACACACACACACACACACCCGACACACAGTTTATTCTGGCAACCAGACTGGACTTGGGGACCAAAATTCATTAGTTGAGATACATCTAAAGCAAAATAGATTGATTAAAAAATGAATACAGCTATTAAACATCTGTGTGTTCTAAGTAAGACCTTATCACACTATTTCAAGTTATTCCCTCTTAATTACATCTGCCACAAGAGTTATATTTTCTTCCTCTTTCTCAACTCCCACTAGTAACATTGTCAGTGACTTCTTCCCAGGTATTTCATTGAAGGATCTCTCCAAAATATATATATATGTGTGTGTATATATATATATATATATATATTTTCTTTTTATGTTTAACTGTGATGAAAGGACAGAAGCCCAACTTTGAACAGCAGGAAATAATGCATCACTTTGAACATCTTGTCTTTTTATTAGAAATATGATGATATGGCTAGGTGGGATGGTTTCAAAGAGACAGGATGTTACCTTAAACATTTACAAAGCTGTGGTTAAAACAGTCTTTTCAAACTACCTTTTCAACCCACGGAGCTTACATAAATATTTGGCTGTTGGTGACAGGCCTAATAAATCTGTTTAGAATGTTGCAGCAATATTTACTTACAAAGTAATGGCATAAGCCTACTTGGGCCAATAATTTTAAAAAGGAGAGATGCTACTTTCTAGCACCTTGAATAAATATTTGCAAGACCTATAAATCCAAGATAACCCTGCTTCTTCCCTAAAGCAGCTTGCTACTTCCTACCATGTTCCATCCAAATGCCCCCTTTTAAATGTCATTCGGTTCAGTAGGAAAGGCTTGACATTCTCTTGAGATGTATTGGAAGACGTCAACTGATACTGGGATATAAGAGGGAAATTCTTCAATTTCCTAATGGTCCAAAGTTCTGCAAGGTACTTTCAGGTTAGAGGAACTGCAGAAATTCTTACATGAACATTTGAGGGATAAGTCTCCTTATGTCTGACCAGGAAGTAAAGGATGCATTTCTTCCTTAATCCACCACGTTATAGAGATTGTAGAACATGCTTAAAACAAGTAGAAAAGATGGTGGCTTGTCTGGGCATCCTTTCTCCTGGAGAAAATAAGATGACAACTTAAATGTTTTAGGTGAGGGTGTCCTTGTTCTTATGGCATGGAATGAGATGCCATCTGATTTCTCCCTGGCCCTTTTCAAGAGCTGAGTCTCTTCTTGATTGCAAGAGATGATTCCTCAAGGGAAAGATACCAGGAGTGGCAAACATCTCTTTCTGAGAGTCAAACAACACAATAACCTCTTGATTGCCAAATTCATCTCTGGACCATTTTTCACATGGTTGGTTTAAAAAAAAATTAAGAAGCGTTTCTTGTTTACTACATGGTAAAGAAACAAGGCTGTAAAAAACTTATCCCAAATACAAACACCAGAGAATTCCAAAGTGTTTGTGAGTTATATATCACAGTTATGCTATCAGGTTTAATTTCCAGTAAGTGTTAACTAAACAAGTACTCACAATGTACAAAAAGCTCAAGAGTGATTGACTTCTAAAGATAATATTTTTCAAGGTCTCATGTAACAATTGCTTTTTTTCAGACTTAGAATGAGGCCTCCTGGCCTGAACATTCCTGGGTAATAAGAACAAAAGAACTTCGCTTTGGTATTTACATGATCTAGGGGTAGAAGAAAAGATGACGATGACTTTGATGTTCTGAGGAGGACGGGAGATGATTTGCTATTTATCCTTTTTCAGTGCATGGATTCAAACCAGATGGTCCATGTGAAATAGACTCCATTCGAAACCATTTTGCATTAAGTGAGGCCATACAGAAAGCCCTTGTTTCCTCTTTGGCAGTAGCTGGTGTGAGACGAGATCAGCCTTCTAGAAGTAGCAGGGCTGCCATGTTCGCATCTGCTGCCAGACTTTAGGAAACTACGCACCAATGCCTTACCACCCAATAATGCCAGTCTGCCACAGGTGACTCTAGTAAGAAGAGTCCTCACTAGCGACTGCCATTTGGGTCACAATGTTTTCTGTCTCTGTGAATGGCAGATGCTAAAAATACCTCATTGATGAATTTCATTTATTTTTGGGAGAATTGGAGAGACTTCACAAAAGATTTAAGAAGTGGATTGGGATGGGGTAAGTACTGTAACAAGAATCCCTACACATGGCCGTAGGCTGTAGGTACATGATAGAAATAGAACCAAGTTCCTGCCCTTGTGGGCTTCCATTAGGGTGTAGTTTTCAGGATTATACCAAGTGTCAACAATGAAAAATCCTTCCCATCAAATATTGGCTCTGGACTTTGTCCATATTAACGTTACTCTCCAGAAGAGAAGGATCTGGATGAATGGGTGCTGTTTACATGTAAAGAGATAGGAACAGAGGCAAAGAATGCAAGGAACTCAGCTTCTTGCCAGTTACAAGAAACACCTTCCGGTTCCTCTCACCCGACCCTCCTTCAAACATCAGAGTCATACGCCATAGTGGTTTTCAATTCTGGCTGCATATTGAAATCACTGAAGAGCTTTAAAAAATAGTGGAGATTTTGAGGGTAGGTGCTACAAATAAAGTTTTTGTTTTGTGTTGTTTTTAATGCTCCAGGTGAGTCTCTTGGGCAGCTGAGGTTGAATAATCATGGCGATAGCATTCTTCTTGGATTGGCAGCAGTAGAAAAGCCAGTGTTTATTATAGTGGATGCAAAGCATTAAGCTAAAATATACCCAGATGCTAGGGAGCTGGAGGCGTCATTTTGAATATGTTGCACTGCAGGCCTCGCTGTACACAAACCAGCATTGAGCATCTTCTATGTAATAAGCAGGTGATGAAGCATGATGGACAAATAAAAATAAATAAGCTACAATCTCATCCCTGACCTCTGGTTGCTCACACTGTACTTGGGAGTGAGGCAAACAACGATCACTACCTAATAAGAAGGATGAAACATTAGGACAGGAACATTGCTATCTGATTTGTTCACTGATATGTCCACAGTACCTAGACAGTGCCTGACACGTAGCAATGCTCAGTAAATATTTGTTGAATGACTACATTTTAACAGCTATGGATGATTATATGACAAAGGGTTGATACCTTTATTAAGTAAGTTGTTAACAAAGGCAAAAGAAATTGATGCTTAATAATAGACAACGATATAAAAGATCCAAACAGATAATTAACCAAATAAAAAATATGAGTAAATAATCATATGGAGAAAAGTTTAAATGAGTAATCAGATGAAAGTAAATTGGAATATAAATTAACTTCAATTGTTAATCAAGTTGAGGAAGTATAATCAAAGGGATTTCAGTAATGTGCGCATTCTTACACTTTGCTCTTGGCACCTTTTCTAGAGATAATTTAGAAATAATATAAGGCTTATAAAAATACACCAGTAAATTCATTTCTGAGACTCTGTCTTAGGAAAATGAACCAAAATATGAAAAGGTTTATTTGTAAAGATATTCATGATGGTATTCTCTATAATAAAAATGAAAATAGTCAACTGCCCTCACACAGAGAGATAATTAAATTACAGACAATGCAATATTATACAGTCATTAGGAGTGATGGTTGTGTAGTTTCTCTCAATGTGGAAAAATGCTTATATTACTATATGAAGAGAAAAAGTGAGATACAAAATTATACAAAATTTATCCCCCCTTAAAATAATTTTTGAAATGAGACAGAAATAAAGGTTATATTTTAAAATATGCTATGGTTAGGCACAGTGGCTCATGCCTGTAATCCCAGCACTTTGGGAGGCCAAGACAGGAGGCTCATTTGAGGCCAAGAGTTCAAGACCAGCCTAGCCAACATAGAGAGACCCCCCTTCTCTAAACAAAGAAAAAATATATAAAAATTAAAAGTACATTAATTAAAATATGCTATAAAAAGCATGTGCATATTAAACAGAGAAAGGAATTATGTAAAAATTATTAAAGTTATTATAAATGACAGCCTTACAAATGAGTTTTTAACAATTATTTTCCAAGCAGTGTAATATTATTCTATTAATTTTATCATTAAAAATCATTTTTAAAGTTTTTATTAAAACAACAACAATGTGCTATGAAAGTACCAAGAAAGGAATGATTAGCTTCTAGAAGAGGAGATCAATTCACAGAAAGTGATACTCAGCTGCTGTTCAAGGATGGATGTATTAGTCAGGACAGGATAGTGCTGTAACAAACAGCATTTTAGTGACTAACGCAATAAAATGTTTCTTTCTCACTTCTAATTGAGTGTTAGGCCTGTGGTCTTCCATAGGTTGATTTTGGGACCCAAGGTCCTTTCATTCCATAGCTCCACAGTCCACTGGGACCTTGAAGTCTTCAATGACCAGCCACCAGTTGGTGAGTGGGGAGAGAGAGCACAGGGAATCCTCGTGGGGCATTTTAGAAGCCAGGTCAGGAAGTGATGCACATCACATCCACCCAGATACCATTGGCCAGAACTAGACCTGTGACCCCAGCTGGATGCACAGGGACTGGAAAATGTGATCTTCCAGTGTGCTCAGGAGGAAATGAAAGGGTTTGTTAGATACAAAGCATCACCTCTCCCACAATGAGTTATGCATTGGAGGGAGGAGAAACGGTGTGTTGCAGGTGAAGCAGTCTGCATGTTGGGGGTTACTGAGTATTTCAGTCGAGGCCTGAGGAAACATGGTGCTCTTGAGGCTTGTGCAGTCTGAGGGTGGCTGTGGTATAGGAGGATGTGGTGAGAGATACGAGCTGAGAACGGAAAAGCGACAGATTAGCCTATAACGAAGTTTGAAGCCAGATGGTGAAGTCCCTTCCACACCCCTTGTGAAGGGGTTTTCAACTCTGGCCTGTATATTATGGTAAAGAATGAAAATATTTAAGAATCATTAAATGTACATATGAGAAAATTCAGTCTGGCTACAGTATATAGTATAGATTGAAAAGGGAGAGACCAGAAGGAGAGAGAGTCATTAGAAATCTTTATTTCTAGGGGCATCACTGACTTCCTAAGTCACAGAGGACATATAGACTCTCTATTTTCTGGTCAAACAATATTAACAGCACACTTACTATTTATTAGATGTTCCTGAACTTTATGGGGAATAGGTTTCTGCACTCAGAAAAGTTTCAGTTGGATGAGAGGAGATAAGGATAATGGAAAAGAACAGAGTGAGTATAACTTCCAAGCTCACCCAGGTCTTCAACCAGATGTGAAAGGCTAAACCTTATAGACTGAATAATTATACTTAAATAAAATTATATCTGTTGTATCTGACACTTTCCTAAACATAAGGAGTGGACTCAGATTCTGGGTAGCCAAAAAGAATGACTATATTGAATACAATTACTATCAACTAATATACTGTGTTTGTTAAAGTAAGAATGTCTTTAGGAGGGCTAGGCACAGTGGTTCACCCCTATAATCCCAGCACTTTGAAAGGCTGAGGCGGGTGGATCATGAGGTCAAGAGATTGAGACCATCCTGGCCAACATGGTGAAACCCCGTCTCTACTAAAAATACAAAAAAAAAATTAGCTGGGCATGGTGGCATGTGCCTGTAGTCCCAGCTATTCTGGAGGCTGAGGCAGGAGCATTGCTTGAACCCAGGAGGCAGAGGTTGCAGTGAGCCTAGCTCGTGCCACTGCACTACAGCCTGGCACCTGGTGCCTGACAACAGAGCAAGACTGTCTCAAAAAAAAAAAAATAGAATGTCTTCAAGAGGATGTATTAATTTCCTGTGATTGCTGATACAAATTACTACAAGCTGGGTGGCTTAAAACAACAGAAACGTATCTGTCACAGCTCTGAAGGCCAGAAGCCTGAAATCACGGTGTTGGCAGGGCTTTGCTCTCTCTAATGGCTGTAGGAAGGAAGCCAGTCTTTGCCCCTTCCAGCTTCTGATGGCTGTCAGCTTTCCTGGACTTGTCGCCACTTTACTCCGACCTCTGTCTCTGTGGTCACGTTAGTCTCTTCCTCTCCTGCTGTCTATATCTCTATCTCCCTCTCTCTTTTTTTTTTTTTTTGAGATGGAGTCGCACTTTGTTGCCCAGGCTGGAGTGTAGCAGCAATCTTGGCTCACTGCAACCTCTGCCTCCTGCGTTCAAGTGATTCTCCTGCCTCAGCCTCCCAAATATCTGGGATTACAGGCGTTCGCCACCACACCTGGCTAATTTTTTGTATTTTTAGTAGAGACAGGGTTTCACCATGTTGGCCAGGCTGGTTTCAAACTCCTGAACTTAGGTGATCCACCCACCTCGGCCTCCCAAAGTGCTAGAATTACAGGCATAAGCCACCACGCCCAGCCTCTGTTTGTCTCTTGTAAGGACATTTGTCATTGGATTTAGGAGCCATCCAGAAAATCCAGGACAATCTCGTCATCTCAGGATTGTCAATGTAATTGTATCTGCCAAAGTCTTTTTCTTTTCTAATAAGGTAACATTCATAGGTTCCAGGTGTTAAGACAGAAACATGTCTTTTGGGGCCACCATTCAGCACAGTACAGAGGACAGTACATTCATTTAGATACAGCTTCATGAACTCCAGGTGAGCTGGTTTATCAGGCTGTTTCCACTCCTCAGCAGTGATGCTCAGGAGCTGACAGTATGTCCCCCCGGACTTAGGAGGCTGAGGGATGGGGAGAGACACTGATAGGGTGGGAGGAAGCCAAGACAACCACTCTTAGCTGTACACTGTTGCTCAGTGTATTTGAGAATAAAATGTGTATTTTCTTTAATTTTTATTTTGAAGTTCCAGGGTACGTGTGCAGGATGTGCTGGTTTGTTACATGGCTAAATGTGTGCCATGGTGGTTTGCTGCACCTATCAATCCATCACCTAAGTATTAAGCCAGGCATGCATTAGCTATTTTTCCTAATGCTCTCCCCCTGCCCGACAGCACCCTCCGACAGGCCCCACTGTGTGTTGCTCCCCTCCCTGTATTTATATGTTCTTATTGTTCAGCTCCCACTTATGAGTGAGAACATGTGGTGTTTGGTTTTCTGTTTCTGTGTTAGTTTGCTGAGGATAATGGCTTCCAGCTCCATCCATATCCCAGATGTTAACTTTCAAAATGGGTCCCACCTTTTCTTACTCTTTCCTTCTCTTTTGTTATGTGCGTGTTTTATTTAGTTGTTTTTTTTTTTTTGTAGTTTTAACTTCCACTTCTTCATTTTAGAATTTCTCTTGTACATGCTGGCACATATTACATGCTGGCGTGTTTCCAGTGAGTTGACCTGTTGACTTTCTCTTCCATATAATGAAAGAAGGTTAGAAACACCTTATTCTCTGTATCCCACTTCTCCGTATCCTCCTCCACAGTTCATAGAACCATCCTCTATGGAGTATTTAATACTGCTGTTGTGCTGAAGCTTTGTTTATAATGGTGGAGGATCAGAGACAGTGTCTGTCAAGTTTGTTTCAAAAAACAATCATTTTTATTTACCAAAAAAAGCTTAAAACATGTCTACACACAAAATCAAACCCTATACATGTTCACTTATAGCAGCTTAATTCATAATTACCAAAACTTGGAAGCAGCCAAGTCTTTCAATAGGTGGATGGACACACAAACATTCGGACAGTGGAACTTTATTCAGCACTAAAAAGAAATGAGCGATCAAGTCATGAAAAGACATAGAGGAAACTTCAAACCTTTTACTCAGTGAAAGAGGCCAATCAAAAGGGCTGTATTCAGTAGTTTCTAACTAGATGACATTCTGGAAAAGGCAAGTTTACGAAGACCATAAAAAGATCAGTGGTTACCAAAGGTTAGGAGGAAGTGAGAAATGAATAGATAAAGTGCGGAAGATTTTCAGGGCAGTAAAACTATTCAGGAAGATAGTAAAATAGGCCGGGCATGGCGACTCATGCCTGTAATCCTAGCACTTTGGGAGATGAAGGCGGCTGGATCATCTGAGTTCAGGAATTCAAGACCAGCCTGGCCAACATGGTGAAACCTCTTCTCTACTAAAACTACAAAAATTAGGCAGGCATAGTGGCATATGCCTGTAATCCCAGCTGCTTAAGAGGCCGAGGCAGAAAAATCGCTTGAACTTGGGTGGCAGAGGTTACAGTGAGCCAAGATCTCGCCACTGCACTCCAGCCTGGGCAACAGGGTGAAACATTGTCTCAGAAAAAAAAAAAAAGATAGTAAAATAGTGGATGCTTATTATTATACATTTGTCAAAACTCATAGGTTGTACACCGTGAAGAATGAAGGGTAAGAAAGACTATAGAGTTTAGCTGATAATGATATGTCAATGTTGCTTCATCTATTGTAATCAATGTACCACTCAGCTGCAGGACGTTGATAGCAGGGGAGGCTGGGGGTAGAGAGGGGTTTAGGGAATATGTAGGAACTCTACTTCCTGCTCAATAGTGTTGTGAACCTAAAACTACTCTAAAAAATAAAGTCTCTTTGTATTTGTAAAAGCCTAACCATCTTTATTTTTCCTCCCAGAAATGTCAGGGATTCTTAGTGACAAGTCTCATCTTGGAGGAATTTCAAGCAGATTTTTATCACTGTTTCTTTTCTCTCCTGATGATAAACACCAAGATTGATATTCAGATCATGGGATAAAAAATTTTTTCTGGATTAAAAAGTGAAACTAAGAAGTCATTAAACTAGCACGGCTGGATGTGGTGTCTCACGCCTGTAATCCCAGCACTTTGAGAGGCCAAGGCGGGCAGATCACCTGAGGTCGGGAGTTTGACACCAGCCTGGACAACATGGTGAAACCCCATCTCTACTAAAAATACAAACTTAGCTGGGTGTGGTGGCACAGACCTGTGATCCCAGCTACTCAAGAGGCTGAGACAGGAGAATTGCTTGAACCCAGGAGGTGGAGGTTGCAGTTAGCCAAAATTACACCATTGCACTCCAGCCTGGGCAAATAGAGCAAAACTCCGTCTCAAAAAAAAAAAAAAGAAGAAGTCATTAAAATAGCCTTTCTTCTGAGATATTTTTTCTGGACAAACTGAGAATATTGCCCTTTTGGTAGTATTCATTGGAAAGGAGAGGGTAATTCACAGCCCATCTCTTAAGGGCAGCCCATGGAGGGAATGAAAATGCCTTCACATAGGTGTTACAAAGAAGGCTATGATCCCCTGCGGGACATGACTTCCCCGGCTGCTGGGCAGCATTCCACAGGGTTATTCCATGGTAACAAAGCTTAGTGTTTGGCATCCAAAAGTGACATCATACCCACCTAACTTTCGGAAAATCATGAGTTTGTTTGGGTTGGTTGCATTTCAAGACCAAGAAGAAAAAGGTGAAGGATAAAGTTGGTTCCTTTTGATCCCAACCTGGTGCACACAGACAGAAATCAAACAGAAAAACCAGCTGTCAGCAAGGAATGACGATATCAGGATAAAAAAAATAGACCATGAAACATCACAAGGAAATTCGGATGAGCCGCAGTCAGCCGCCTGCTGAGGACTTCCCTCTTCAGCTCTCCTGTAAGTACTGCCATCCTCAGCAGGGTTGAATCAGGACTAAGTGAGCCTTTGCAACCTCCTGAATGCCTGAGACTCCCCTGCCCCCACACTGCTGAGTGGTCTCAAATAGCCCCGCACACTCAGGGACTAACATGCTCGCCAACCCCAAGGCCATACAAGTCTGACAATTCTGACAACCATGACAAAAAAGGGATTTCTTCATCTTGCTCATTAGCTTTACACTTTTCACATGAGCTTCAGAGACAACATCTTCATAATACAGATAAAGTGAGGAAGTGGTCATTTGATAACATCTTAGGGCCAGGTGCAGTGACTCATGCCTAGAATCCCACCACTTTGGGAGGTCAAGGTGGGTGGATCACAAGGTCAGGGGTTCGAGACCAGCCTGACCAACATGGTGAAACCCTGTCTCTACTGAAAAAAAAAAAATACAAAAATTAGCCAAGCATGGCGGTGTGCGCCTGTAATCCCAGCTATTCAGGAGGCTGAGGCAGGAGAATCCCTTGAACCCAGGAGGCAGAGGTTAAGTGAGCTGAGATTGCACCACTGCACTCCAGCCTGGGCAACAGAGTGAGACTCCGTCTCAAAAAAAATAATAATAATAATAATAACATCTTAGTGCCATCACTGTACTAGGTGCTGGGAAAATCGGGGACAACTTAGACACAAATCACACTGTCAGAGACTCCAGGCCAGATACAATGCAGGACATACTCCAAAGGACCTATAATGGGAGATTGAGAGTGGTAAATGGCGTACTAGGCTCGAATGACAAACAGCAGGGCCGGGGATAATTTCCCGGTGAGGGAGCAAAGGAGGTAATATGAGTATTATAAAAGTTATTTAAAATTATTTTAGGCAAATACAAAGCAAAAGGAGTCCTTGGGAAGTTTTTGTTTCTTTTAAAGCAGCTCCAGAAACGTTTCTTGTTTAGCAGAAAAACCCGGCTCTTAAAGCCGCACCAACAAGCTCTAATAGGCAAATGCTGGCCATTAGAAACTGGGTCCATCCAAACATGGCAATTCCCTCGTTTCCTCTCTTGGCTTGGAGCCCCCCCCCGCCAACAACCTCTGTCTCTGTACAGGGAGGGTCTTCCTTCTTTATTGCCTATTAAACTTTCTGCTCCTTAAAACCATTCCACGTGTGTCCGTGCTGTAATGTTAGTAGTAGTCAATTTCGGAGGGCAAGGTTGCATCTGAGGACAAGCGAGGTAGATGGGTAAACAGCATCCCAGGTGTCATCACATCACTAGCTCCAGGAGAGGAAACGTACCTATGTTTGAGTGTGAGCTGAAGCGGGGCTGGTGGAGGGGCCTGGGAGACAGGAGGGAAGGCAGGACTAGCCCTGCAGGAGATCAGGCCTTGGATGAGCACTGCAGAAATGGAGACGACACGCATCTACTGAACTTCCAAGTGGAAATCTGGTGAACAACGGAAGGAGATAGGAAGAATGGCAAATAGATAGTCTATGGTTGAATGAAGAATTTTCTTTTCTTTTTTTTTTCTTTTAAACCAGAAGAGTTCTAACACTGTGTGTAGGCTGAAAGGAAGATAAAAGGGGGAAAGAGAGAGTTTGAAAACTAGAGTGGAGAACTGGTAGGGAAAGCCATTAAGAGCACATGAAGACTTGAACAAGATTGCTCACAGCAGCTTTCTTTTTCTTTTTTTTTATCTTTTCAAGATAGCCTCACACTGGAAACAACTCAAATATCCATCGGCAAGGGAATGATTAAATAAATTATGATATATTCACTATTCATACAATAAATGTTACACAGCAAAGAAAAAACAAAGCAGTGACATTTTATGAATAACATGGATGAATCTTGACATGATGCCAAGTAAAAGAAGTGTCAAACTAAAATAGTATAAACACAAAAGAGTTCCTATCGCACAATTGCATTTATATGAAGTTTAAAAATAGGTACAAATAACCTACGGTGATAGAGGCCAGAATAATGGTCACCCCCAAGGAGGCAACTAGCTGGGAAAAGTCACAGTGAAGGCTTCTGGGTGCCAGAGATGCAATGTCATGGCAGGGTGGTGGTAATGTGGGTGCATGCTTATGTCAAAGCTCATCGAGTTCTCCATGTAAGATTTGTAATTTATTCTTCAACAGAGACAGAATGAGAGATAGTAGAGAGAGGGAGAGAGAGAATAAGGACAACTGGGGCAGAGCAATCAGGTAGATGAGATGAGGAGGAGAAAGAAGGTGGAGATGCACAAGAACTTGGAGTGGAGGGAGGTACAGTGAAGGCAAATTGCAGCGTTGCTTCCCGCTCCTTCACCCGCCGTGTCTGAGGAGAGAAGTGCCTTACCTGGCATGGTAGTGATGACAGATAGGGAGGCAAAGTTTGGTTCTGCAAGGGAGTAATCTACAGGACTTGGTAACTGAGTGTGAGGCTGTGGGGAGAGGTTGGTGGGTATCCAAAGACAAGAAGGTAGACTAAGATACTCCTGACTCCAGGACCTGAATAGGTGCCCGAGATGCCATTGGATCCATTAGACAGTCACTGACTCACCTACCAGGGGCTTATCCCACTTAGAGAACACAGACACAGGTCTGGTCAATGCAGTCCAGTCTGTGACAGTCTAAGCCTTTATTCAGCTGCAGGTTCTAGCTGAATCACAAGGTGTATTCAGGGTATTAAAGCAGTATCTCTGGGAGTATCTCAGTTTAACATCTTCTCCATCTTACCTTTATTAAGACTGAATGGGGGCCAGGTGTGGTGGCTCAAGCCTGTAATCCCAGCACTTTGGGAGGCCGAGGTGAGCGGATCACAAGGTCAAGAAATCGAGACCATCCTAGCCAACATAGTGAAACCCCATCTCTACTAAAATACAAAAATTAGCTGGGAGTGGTGGCATGCCCCTGTAGTCCCAGCTACTCAGGAGGCTGAGGCAGGAGAATTGTTTGAACCTGGGTGGTGGAGGTTGTGGTGAGCCGAGATTGTGCCACTGTACTCCAGCCAGGCAACAGAGCAAGACTCTGTCTCAAAAAAAAAAAAAAAAAGAAAGAAAGAAAAGAAAAAAGACTGAATGGGATGGGATTTGGGCTTGTCCACATCCAGTTAAATGCAGTCACTCACAATGGAGTGGATGAAGGAGGCCTATTTGATGGATGAGCAAGGATGTTATTAACAACGGATCAAGCAAGGATGTTAACAATGGATAACGAAGAGCCTGTTCCTTCCAACACTTCTATGAAGCCAGCTCAGAAGCCTAGGGCAGAACGCAAAGGTAGGGAGAGGCAGCAAGGCCACCTGGGCTTCGTCTTTCCTGGGTGGCACCAGGAGAGTCCAGGGAAACAGTCTGCCCGGTCATGCTGTACCGCTGGCCTCATGTCCTTGCTAAGACTCTTCAAGTTCCACTCTGATGGAGGACTCTCTCAGGTCATAATGCGGTGCGGAAATGTCAGCCACTTGGGAACGCTCAGGAAAAACGGGCTTTCAGGGATGCTGGAGAACAAAGATGCGGTCCAGGGAATGCCGGGCACTGGTTCATCATTTCCTGCCGCAGATAAGGATGTGGTCTCGCTGGTCCTGAGTCCCGGTCAAATCCAGGAGGGCCTGATGCTTATACACAGCCCCACAAATGGAAGGACGTGGATTGTTAGTATAAGTCTTTCCTGCAGGTTGGGGTGAGCTGAGGCTAAAAGGACAGTGGCCAAACAAGTCCTGTGCTACTTTGTCAACTCCGGCAGGGCCCCATCTGCATCCAGGGCTGCTGGCAGCTGCGCATCAGAAGGGGGCCCAGGAGGGAAGGAGAAACCACATCAAGATGAGTTGCACCTGCTCCTGCTTGGCGTGACCCCTTCTTTACCATCTGTATCCTGGCTAAGGGAGCTGGATTATAGCATGTGCATGCTCATGGAATGCGTGTGTGTCTGTGTGTGAGAGCTCTTCAGGGGGTCCATAACCCACTGAGGCAGTGCTAAGAGGCACTGTGATCGCTTTGCAGGTAGAGGAGAGGGAGTGGGCATGAAGGTGGTGAGGGTGTGGGGGAATCCAGGAATATAAAGAAGCATGAGACACACCACTGCTCTTCAAGATATATACAGCCTAATGTGGGCCAAAAGGATAAAAACGAGAGGCAACTCAACACTGAGTGGTACAGAAAAGGTACCAGGAGTCAAAGCCGTCAGGGAGATGGAAAGGGACAGGGGAGAGGGAGGAGAGAGGGCGACAACTGCCAGCAAGGGTGGTCTGAGAAGGAAGGCATCATGGTGAAAGGACATTTGATCTGGGTCTTGGAGGAAGCAGCTTGAGTTTAGGATAAGCAGAGAGAAGGGAGGACATTGCAGAAAAAAGAACTGGTAGGTACAAAGGCATGCAGGTGGAAAGTGGGCAGAAGACCCAGGCGCTGAGAAGGAGCAGGAGTTTCCTGAGCTGGGAGCTGCACGGTGGCCAGCGGGCTGTGTCTGGGAGAGTCCGTATACCACTCTATGTGTCAATCAGCTGGCAATCAGTTAAGCGCACCCAAGGGGTTATACATATGTGGGAGGCTGAATGCTAAGTAGGAGGTAGAAAGATTTAAAAAATATTTTTAAGGGAAGAGTGAAACACGACGCAGAGATTTGTCAAGTCAATACTGTTTGTCTAATAAATGTAAAAAGAAAGACCTAACACCTTGCTGCCATGCTACCGTAGTCACTGCATTTACAGAAGGAGCTGAGTCCTCCCCTCAGGCCCCTTCAAGGCCCCAGCACAGCGTAGCCATGTGATTCAGCAGTCATGAAGCCTGGACTCCCAATGGACAGATCTGGTTCAAATCCTGGTTCTGCAACTTTCCAGCCTAGTGACCCTTGGAAAATTGCTTGACCTCCCTTGAGCCTCAGGTTTGCGTTTGGAGATGGGAATGCTGTCACAGGACCAAGGTCGAAGAGCTGTTGTGAGGTTTAATGAATCTGTAATGCATCAAGACCAGAGGCTGGTATGTGCTGCAAAGGTTAACCATTTTGGTTTTCATTATAAGATAGAGGAGTGTTCTCTGCCATTGCCACATGGGTGCAAAAACTTGTATGACTTATAGAGCCCCTGTGGTAGACAGTGCTAGTTGCCTACCCACATTCTCACATTTTTACTAATTAACCCTCCATTTTATTCACTATAGCAGCACACCTATGTCACACACTCACACACACACACACACCCCTGTTTTTCCCAGCTGGCTTTGCAGGTAGGGGGGTAGGGGTTGTCTTCTGGCCAGTGAGATGTAAGCACTGGGGGTGCCCTCCCTAAAGCTCTGTAAGTAGGCTAGTTCAGCGGGCACTTGCCATCTATCCTTCCCACGCCTCCTCTTTTTTCCTGCCTGATATAGAGATGTGATGGCTGAAGTATCAGCATCCTGGTTGAATCATGTGGCCATCTTAAGAATGGAAGCCTTGGACTAAGGCTGAATTGACAGACAAGGGGCAAAGGGATAGACGGTGCCTGAATCCCAGGTGATGAGGAGACAGCGTAATAGTCTGAGGCTGTCTGTCTCTTCACTTCTCATCACATGGTAAATATAAGCACCTACACTGTTGAAGTGACTATTTCTTTGATACTTATACTAATTGCAAATGATGCATTTCCCCTTGACCAAAAAAGTGATTAGAGCCTGCCCCAATTGATGGTAGAATCTCTGTGTAGGCAACGGTTCCTTCCCTGCCCTGCCCTCTCTTTTTCTCTCCTATGTTAATACACACATACAGTGGACTAATAGTGGTCCCAAAAAACAAGACATGTCCATGTCTTGACCCCTGGAACCTGTGAATGTTACCTTATTTGGGAAAAGGGTCTTTGCAAATATAATTAAGTGTGGGTTCAGTGGCTCACGCCTGTAATCCCAGCACTTTCGGCCAAGGTGGGTGGATCACCTGAGGTCAGAAGTTCGAGACCCAGCCTGGCCAACATGGTGAAACCCCATCTTTACAAAAAAATACAAAAATTAGCCTGGTGATGACATGGTATGCACCTGTAATCCCAGCTACTCGGGAGGCTGAGGCAGGATAATTGCTTGAACTCAGGAGGTGGAGGTTGCAGTAAGTCAAGATCACGCCACTACACTCCAGCCTGGGTAACAGAGGGAGGTTCCATTTCAAAAAAAAAAAAAGATATATATATATATATATACACACACACACACATATATATATATATATACATATATATACATATATACATATTTCATATACATATATATACATATATATGTATATTAAATATATATTTGAAATATATCTGTATAATTTTTGTATTATAATATAATGTGTTATAACAATGTAACATATGATAATAATAATGTATATATGTAATTAAGTAGTTTAGAATCATAAGATGTAGAGATCATCCTGGATCATGTGAATGGGTCCTAAGTTCAATGACAAGCATCCTTATAAAAGACACAAAGAGGAAAAGACAGACAGAAGAGAAAGGGACAATGTGACCACAGACACAGAGATTGGAGGCTGCAATTGATCCAGGAGCTGGAAGAGACAAAACTTGGCTGCCTCTCTAGAGCCTTCAGAGAGAGTGTGGTCCCACCGACACCTTGATTTCAGGCTTCTAGGCTTCAGAACTGTGAGAGAATACATTTCTGTTGTTGTAAGCCACCCAGTTTGTGATCATTTGTGACAGCAACCGTAGGAGCCTAATGCATGCCCATTGGCACACTGTGTTCCAGGCTCATGTTGGGGCTTCAGACCTTCTGTGACATCTCAGTAAATTCTTCCCGAACCTGAAGGATGTGCTCTCATGTCAGACACTCTCGAGCCTGACTGTTCTCCCTTCCTGAGGGAGAAAGAAGCAAGCCGATGACATTGACATTCCTTGCATATTCCCTTTTGCACTCTGTAAACAGCTGTATTCCTGTGGCAGCTGCAAGCCTACCAAACACAGGAGAGTGAAACCATTTGTAACCATCTGGAGGACACAGCCAGATCCTCTTTGCTCTGAAATGCCTCCGAGTTTAGAAATCTAAACACATATTCCAGTTTGTCAAACTTCCTGAAGGACTGGGATATATTATGTGGTTGCACAACACAGCTCGATGACTGCACTGCCTGTGTCTCGCTCCACCCCCACTCTGGAAGCCATGCCAGGAGAGAAGGTGGGCTGCAGAGGGCTGGAGCTGGAGCATGGAAAACAGAGGAGCTTGGTAAGCAGGCTTAAGAATCTAGAACCTTCCACTGGGCTATAGAAAGGAAACCTGTCTTGCCCCTTTCATCGGAGCTAAAAAGCAATATAGGGTGGTGGTTATGTGTGGGTGCCAGTGGCCCCAAATTGCTAATCACATGTGTGTCTTGGACCAATTCAATCTCTAAGATTTGTTTCACTTCTTTGCAAAATGGGGTTAGTAACTATAACTGCCTCTTAGAGTTGTGGGGATTACATGGGCTAAATGCATGAAAAGTACTTTTGGCAGTACTTGGTTCAAGGTAGGTATATATGAACAGAAACAGCTACTATGAAATATTCAGAAGAATCCGTGATAATAAAGGCAGTAGGCTCTTCCCTAGCCACAGAAATCTGTCAACAATGCATCCATTTCCTGTGGATGAGTTATTAATACACTTCCACAACTTATCGTTTTGTTTAAACAGGGCTGGCCAAAGCCTCATACCACAAAATTCCTCCATGCCTTCACTCATGCCTACAATTCCACTGCTAACAGCTTCACCCTCTAGAATCAAGAGTGCTAAGCAAACTATCTGCAAAGGGCCAGAGAATAAATATTCTAGGTTTTATAGGCTACATGTGGTCTTCCTTATTTTTCTTCTTCTTTTTAAAATTTCTAATAACATTTAAAAATACAAAACACAATTTTTTTAACCTGAGAGGGTAAACAGGTCACATTTGCCTCAAGAACCAGTTTGCCAACCTGCATTTAATGAGATTTAGTTTTCTGATTAAATTACCATCTGCATAAAGGAGGCTCTGGGGGGTGTCTGAGCGGGGAAGGGGTTTTCTGTTTTCTCTGCCTCTGCTTCTGTCTCTGTCAGGAGAGGGAGATGGCTGTGATGGTCACAGAGGAAAGGACCCATTGAAGGGATTAAATGGCTGAAAGACATAAAATAGACCTGGAAGCCTGGATCAAATCCCCACACTGTCTGATTCTGCCTGAAGCCAGCCTATTTCAGAGTATTCAACCATTAGTGAAGAACAAGTGAGAACCAGATTCCCATCTGCACTTTGATATGACTTTCATTCCATGACTCAGAGATGCTGTCATTTTTCAGCAATCCAGCCCAGCAAGACACTCAGAAGTTAAAATGCTAAAATCGGATTTGACAAATAATTTATTCCCATTGATAGACTCTCTTCATACCATTACCTTTCATTCCAAGCAGCAGAAGAAAGGGCTGCAGTTTCACTCTGACAACAAGAAAGAAACCCCCTGGATGATAGAATGAGATCAGTAAATGCAGACCCCATGGCCAGGAGACTCCCATCTGCATTTGGTAGAAAGCCAGTTTGTGAAGACGCTCACCACTGGATTCTAACAGATATGAGTTCACAGAAGAGAGAAGGAAAGTGCTGACATTTAATAAAATTGAGCCTGGAAGGAACGTAGCTACTTCTAGATCAAAAGAGATGAAGATGATAGATCAAGTTTTTCTTTAGCCAAAATATCGAAAAGAAAAAAAATTATAAACATGCTTTAACAAAATTTGGAAAGATAATCCGTAATGGTTCATATTATACTGAGACATAAATCTCACAGGGTCTTTGTTTCCTGCTAAAAGTTCATTCTTTCCCTGAGTTTCTTTATATACAATGTATTAGTCAGGTTTATCCAGCAAAACAGAACCAATAGGTACACACATATGTAAATGTTGTGATGGATATATAAAATATATATAAGACAGTGTGGTTGCTCTTAAGAAAATCTATACATTCTATCGGTGGTGGTGGTGGTGGTTTGTGTGTGTGTATGTGTGTAAGTGTGTGGAGAGAGAGAGAGAGAGTGAAAGAGAGAAAGAGATACATAAAGAGAGACAGAGTTTTGTTTTACAAAGTAGGCTGGGTACAGTGACTCATATCTGTAATCCCAGCACTTTGGGAGGCCAAGACGGAAGGATCACTTGAGCCCAGGAGTTCAAGACCAGCCTGGGCAAGATGGTGAAACTTCATCTCTACGAAAAATAAAAATAAAAATAGCCAGGTGTGGTGGCTGAAGTCTGTGATTTTAGCTACATGGAAGGCTGAGGCAGGAAGCTTTCTCAGGTCCGGGAGGTTGAGGCTGCATTGAGCCATGTCGATGCCACTGCACTCCAGCCTCAGAGACAGAGTGAAACCCTGTTTTACTCACACAATTGTGGGCTGGCAAGTCTACAGGTCAGGCCAGCAGGCTGGAAACCTAGGAAAGAGTTGCTATTGCAGCTTGAGTCCAGAGTCAGTTTGCAAGCAGAATTCTCTCTCTTGGGTGATGTCAGTCTTTTTCTTATAAGCTCTTCAACTGGTTGGATGAAGCCCACCCACGTGATGGGCCTATGAACTTAAATGTTAATCTCATCTAAAATTTTTTTTATAGCAACAACATCTAGACTGGTGCTTGACCAAATAGGTGGGTACTACTGTGGCTTAGCTAAATTGACACATAAAATTAACCATCATGCTCATCATCCTATTATTTTTCTTTGGGATCCCAAAATTAGCCACAGGTACTAGATAATCAAATTGTGACTCTGTCATCCTTTATCTGGAATGACCAAAGACAGCAGCAGTCAATTATCCCTAAATGGCATATCCTAGCCATTAGAAATGCATTTGACTATAAATGACAACATAAAAAACAATGAATTGAAAGGAAGAGTTAATTTTTCTCTCATATCAAGAAACCCGGTGAACCCATTACAGATGCAATGGCTCACACCTGTAATCCCAGCACTTTGGCAGGCCAGGATGAGAGGGTTGCTTGAGCCTAGGTGTTTGAGGCCAGCCTGGGAAACATGGCAGGACTCCATCTTCAAATAATAAAAATTAGCTGGGCATGGCAAAATGAGTAGTACCAGCTACTCAGGGGGCTGAGATGGGTCACTTGAGCTCAGGAGATCGAGGCTGTAGTGAGCCATGACTGCACCACTGCACTCCAGCCACGGCAACAGAGCAAGACCTTGTCTATTAAAAAAAAAAAGAAAGAAAGAAACCCAGCGATGCCATGAGAGACCATACTCTTTCTGTCATTTGCTGTGCTATCCTAAATGTGTTGGATTTTCCCCTGACACTTACTGTCTCATAGCTTCATATTAGCTGCAATAGCTCCAGGTATCACATGAACATTCAAGGCACAGAAAAACGAGGGTAGAAAGAGAGTGGCTTCTTCCCCCCTGGAAACCTCCCCTGCAGTCTTCCCCTTATTCCATCAACAGCACTGTCACATGGCCACTTTGAGTCGCAAAGGAGCCTGGGAAAACAAGTACTTCTCAGGGCTGGGCACATTGACATTCCAAACAGAACTAGAGCTCTATGGGCAAAAAAAGGACGGGGGGAGGTGGATATGATTATTGAGTGGGTAATTCAATAATCATATTGAGTGAATCATTGTAAACTGCCCTTGTCTGCCACAAGGAGAATTTACCTTGATTTTTATCTGGATTTGAAAAGTGTTTCTTTAATTATGAATTTAGTCATTCTTTCAAAAAACATATCTTCCATATGATGACTTTGAGATACCATGTTCTGTAAGATATCATGCTCTGTAATTTGTGCTTAAGAAGATTAAATCCGTACTGGAGTTTTCCAAGAACACACCACTTGTTAGGAGAGAGGTGTTTAGAAGAGAAAACCAAATGCACCCTTCAGGAAGTGGCAGGTGGAGAAGCTGACACAGCTTCCAAGAGGAGATGGTGGTAGAACAAAGAAGGTAGAACAAAGGATGACTAGGAGTTGGCCTTGAGGATGAGGCTGAAGTAAGGCGAAAACCAAAGGCCAAGATATGAGAGTGTGCTATGCGAACCAGTCAGGTCTCTCCAGGAAAAGAGGCACCTCTTTAAGGAAGTACAGTGCAGGCAATGGAAAGCAGGGGATTGGCTATATGGCAGAGAGAGATGCGGAGAGTTAACATGCATGAAAAGGCGATGCAGAGATTAGCATCAAGAATCAGGAAGCCACTACCAACTCTGCTAAAGGAGAAAAGAAGGAACCAGAAGCTGAACCACAGTGGACCTGTTTAGCAAGAGCTGGAACTACAGAGACGACAGTCACTGCTGCAGAAATCACCCAAGGCGACAAGGAGAAGAAGATCCTGGCTTCTCTCTTCTTTCTACTCTCCAGTGTGTCTCCCTGGCCTAACCCAACCAGCTGGAAGTCTGAAACACAAGAGCCTGTGAACTGCAGCCTGCAAGGACCAGCCACAGTACAGCAGGCAAAGAGGGAGGATGGATTCAGGGCAGACAGGTCCAGGACCAGTACTGCACCTTTAGGGAACTGTGAGTATAACTACTGCGCCATAATGACAGCCACCATGTATAAGCCTTTACTAAATGCCAGAAATTATGCCAGATGTTTAGCTTTTTTTCTTTTCTTTTCTTTTTGAGACAGAGTTTTGCTCTGTCGCCAGGCATCAGGCTGGAGTGCAGTGACACAATCTCAGCTCAGTGCAATCTCCACCTCCTGGGTTCAAGTATTCCTCTTGCCTCAGCCTCCCGAGTAGCTGGGACTACAGGCACACACCACCACACCCAGCTAAGTTTTGTATTTTTTAGTAGTGACGGGGTTTCACCATGTTGGACAGGATGGTCTCGATCTCTTGACCTCATGATCCGCCCACCTTGGCCTCTCAAAGTGCTGGGATTACAGGTGTGAGCCACAGTGCCCAGCCTGTTTAGCTTTTTCTATGCATTAACCTATTTATTATTTACTTAGTATAGGTACTTTACACAGTGTAGGTACTAAGGTACTAAGTAAATTATAATTTACTTACTTAAGGCACATAAAGAGGGGTGGGAGGAGATAACACTGTGATGTGGAATTATAACCAGGCTCACATCACAGAGGGCTTATGTGCCATGCCAACGGGTTTGCACTTTGTCCCAAAGGCGCTTGGGAATCAATGAAGGGTTGGAAGAATTATACAGTCTGAGTAGCATTTCCGGAATATCATTTTGTGATTGTGCCTGAAGTTCTGAGGATTGTTAATTCATCTAATAAATAACGGAGCTCTGCTGAAGAAGAACTGGCAACGGGACCAGCTTCCCATCCTGCCTTCTCTGTTCCCCTCCTCAGAGCAGACAGCCTCACTGCTGAAGACTTGTGTCATCTGTTGACATAACTCGGATCTTCGTTTACTTTAGCTCAGCAAAGCTGGAGTGGCAGACCTTTTTAAAACAAAATATTTATTACTAATCTATACAATAGTTATCATAGTTAATGTATTAATATATTACTCACCTCATTAACACACTTCCGGAGAAATCTACATCCTAGCAATGTTCTACAGAGTTTTTGCTCTATCTGCTAGTTTCTAAAAGCATACTATGGTCCTTTTAGCTTTCAGCTTTTAAAATAAATCAGTGTCGTTTGACACTGGGTCGTGGAGGTGGCAGTTGGAGCCAGAACCTCAGATTAACTTGAAGTGTTGACACAGTGTTATCACCGAGCCAAGACTTATAGCCTTCAAAGAGACATTTAGAATTCCTCTCTTCCAATAACCTCTTTCACAGATGAGAAAAGTGAGCCCATGTAGATAAAGCGACTAGCTCAATGATGTGAAAGTAGTGAGTGGAGGTATGACTACAACCCAGACTCCTACACCAGTGCTCCTTCCACACACAGCCTTATTGCCAAGGGGTTCAGAACTGATAAGAAGCTGTCATGTAAAACAATATTGCGCAGGTGGTAAAAATTCATCTCACATGGAATTATGCAGAAAAGGGGGTTTATTGTCTCTGGAAATAGTTTTAGGGGGATACCAATTTCAGGCGTGAGTCAGACTAGGGAGTCACTATTGTCATCAGGACTCAGACACTTGCTCTTTCTTGGATGACTTTCTGGGCTGGTTTCATTCAGGCATGCTCGGCCAGGTTGGAGCAAGTTTGTAACCAAAAGTTCCAGGCTCTCAACTCTTCAGCTCCGTTTCCTCAGTGGAAAGGAAGTATTTCTTTCCCAAGAATATGAAAGTCTAGGAACTGAGTTTTATTGATTTAGTTTGGGCCATGTGCCGTTCTTGAACCAATCATTGTAGCCAAAGTGAATGGATGGCTCTGATTGGCCAGGTCTGGCTCGCATGTCTGTGCTAGCTTCAGCGGATGGGCTCCACATCTCCATCGCCGAATGGTACGTTTGGAGAGTGAGGGCAGTAAGATTTCCTGAAGGAATATCAAAGTTCCATCAATGCAAAAAGGGCAAATGGGTACTGGGCAGGCACAAACAACTGAAATTAATACTCCAGACACTGAGACTTAGGCCAAGTACAGTGGATTTCTAACACTGGCGAGGTTTTCCTATTGGCTATTATCTGTTATAGGAAATAATTCCATTTGGGTAAAATGGACTTCTCTTGTGCAAAGTGCATGCCCCTACTATGAAATTCAGAGAAGCCGATTGTTCTGCGACGTTTAGTCTGTGAAAAGAAGGTGATCCTGAGATGAGGTAATATACCTCCACCACCCACTATGGGTCCATGACTGTTGCATCCCAAACAATTCTCTGGAAAACACTCTGTTAACAAAGAAGTTCTTGCCTCGGCTCTTCTTCACAGCCACTCTAACTAGTTAAACAAACTGCATTTAGCATCCAGGGTGCTCAAGGAAGCTCAGAGAAAGGAGCGTAAGTCAGGAGAGTTTGCCTGTTCAGAGCTCCCCCAAAGGAAACAGGGATCCTGATGGATCTGAGCACTGAAATGAAGAAGAATAAGAATGCATGTGGGCATCATCGTATATTTGGCAGCTTCACTGGACTTGTCAAAAAACATATAGGAGGCTATTCCATTGTAATTTAAGCTTTACTGCTTCTATTTCCTGCCTCTGCTCTTTTAGTTCAAAAGTGTATCAAGAATAGTCATGAAAGTTTGAAGAAGCATTGTTCATAGGCTTGTTTAAAAGCTATCATCTCCTCCTGGAGAGCAGAGATAAGTGGAGAACTTTGTAAGCATGTTTACAAGAGCAGAAATTATTATTTTTTATCTGAAAAAAAAGTTGAATGTATATGGTAAAAGTACTGTTTAAAAGTTAAAGGGAAAATGACAACAATTAAAGAAATGTATAATGTATTAAAATCTGATAAAGAATATCTTTTATCTCTGATATACTGATTTTTTCCTTTTGGTGTATATTGTTGTGGGATTGCTGGATTATAGAGTAGTTCTGTTTTTAGTTTTTGAGTAACCTCCATACTGCTCTCCATAAATGCTTGAGGTGATAGATACCCCAATTACCCTGATTTGTTCATTACACACTGTATGCTTGTATTAAAACATCACATGCACCCCATAAATATGTATAACTATTATGTACACATAATAATTAAAAATAAAAATTTATTTTAAAAAGAATATATTTTATATATAAAGGGTTTTTACAAAGAAAAAGGTGAACACCACAACATCTCTTAGCTCAAAAATGAGCTAAGAGCATGAATAGCAAATTAATAAAGGAAAAAGAAATGGACAATACATATATGAAAATTATTTGACCTTACTAATAATTAAAGAAACAAAATTAAAACAACAAGACACCGCTTTTGCCGTATTAAATTAACAAAAGACTGACAATACCCAGTGTGAATCAGGAGTATAAGAGAAGGGAGTGTAGACGGATAAAACTTCGAGTGGGGGTTAGGTGTTGAGGGAGTTGCAATTTGGCAACAACCATTCTAAGAAGCCATATCACATATGTATCTTTGACTCAACACCTCTAAAAATTTATCCTAGGGAAATAAGTTAGGAAAGATTTAGCTAAAGGGAGTTTATGAAAAGAAAACACTGGAACTAAGGCTGGGTGCGATGGCTCACGCCTGTAATTCCAGCACTTCTGAAGGCTGAGGCAGGCAATTGAGGTGAGGAGTTTGAGGCCAGCCTGGTCAACATAAGGAAATCTCATTTCTACTAAAAATACAAAAATTAGCCAGCCATGGTGGTGAGCCCCTGTAGTCCCAAATAGTCAGGAGGCTGAGGTAGAAGAATCACTTGAACCCAGGAAGCGGAGGTTGCAGTCAGCTGAGATCACACCACTGCACCCCAGCCTGGGTGACAGAGCAAGACTGTCAAATTAAAAAAAAGGAAGGAAGGAAAGAAGGAAGCAGGAAGGGAAGGAAGGAAGGAAGAAAGGAAGGAAGGAAAGAAGGAAGGAAAAATACTGGAAATAACCAAGCTATCCAATTGAGAATTTGTGAAATATATTATGACACTTTCATTGCATACATTGTTAAGTGAGAATCTTATTTAAAATACAAATAAGAGGTCACTGTAATCTTCCATTTGGTTTTACATATAAAGGCTTTGAGGAACATTCAAGAAATGTTAACAGTGATTTTCTTTTTAGCCTATTTGTAGTTTCTAGTTTATCATAAATGAACTTAAATGAGAAATATCACATTGAACAAGAAAGAAAAGGAACGTTAAACTGCCTAGGTTACTAGAGGCTTTTCTCTAGCATTTCTTTCTCCCTCTTCTGGGAAAAGGAATAATACTTCTGCTCCTTTCTGGGATGCTTCTATAAATCCCCTAGGAAGATAGAACTGAAATATCCATTTGCCCTGTGCAGAGAGGCTTCTGATTTAATGACGGGGATCTGTGCTTGGCTCCTCCTGGGTTTGAGAGAGTCTCTGAGCAGTGATAAGGAAGCTTGCTCAAAAAGGAGACTTTTGATCTTTATGCCTAGACAAACAATTCTGAGGCAGAACTAAGACTGGCTCACTATATCAATGTTAAGGAAAAAAGCCTTTCACATACAGTAGGGTAAGATTTCTGACTCTTTTAGAAAGAAAATGTTTCTTGAATCTTCCCACTGTCTTTGCATGCAGACCTTTATCAGCTTCTATGAAAAAAGAGGAAAAACAAAAGAGAGCACAAAAGGAATTCAGTAAGCCCAATTTGCCTACAGATCCTATCTTGTGTATGTTTTAAGACTGCTACTTCCAATCTCCTTCTGAATTTTAAAACGTCTTGATAAGATTCCCCTTTAGTATCTCTATGCTTTTCGGGGAAAGAGATTTGGAGCTGATTCAAGTCCTTTCATGTCTGACTGATAAAGCTGTATGTTTATTTCGATTCAGTCATATTGAATCCATTTTGAAAATTACATATTATGCCCTGCCCCCTAGTCAATGGGTGCTTTCTTTCCCCATCCTCTTAGGCCTACTCTTAGACTTCCAAGGAATTTAAGAGATGTGAATCAGAGCTCTGGGACAGAATAATAGAAAACAGATATTTCGAAGGTCCAGGAGTAAATGGAATTGACATATTTTCAAATGCTTCTAGTCTCTTGCAACCCTTACTCCAACCTCAGTTCATCTCATTCAATTTCGTTTTATTTCATCTTGCTTTTTTTCAACCTAGACCCTTCATTTTTCTGATGATGTCTCATCTGAATGGAATTGCACTGTTATCGTCTCCCACCTGATGGATAATTTCCTGCATTGCACGTTGCAATACAATCTGGTGAACACTCCTTCCTCCTGCTGAGCCAAAATATTTCATAATTCTTCAGTCCTTCACAAGAGGCTCCAGCTCAGAAGCTGCAGTGACTCAGATGAGGTTGAATGTTTCCTTCGGTCTTATCATCTTTTTGTTCTTTCAGTTTCTAAGTACGTGTCTTGAGATTTATCTGAGACTGTTAGGTCTTGTTAAATTCTGCTTCAGAAGTCAGGGGACTTTGTCTTTACAGCTCTCCACCTCATTGGTGACTCCAAAAAGGTCACCAAGAGTGGATGTACTTTGCTTTTTTAATATTTGTTTATAATATGACACCCCCATATTAGTTTATAATGTGACCTCAAAAAGTCCCATCAGGTGGGATGAGCCTAGTTTATGGAGTGTTCAGAAATCCTTCAAGGTCATTAATTCCCCAAAACGTCCTTTCTTTTCTTTCTTTCTTCCTTTTTCTTTTCTTTTCTTTTCTTTTTTTTTTTTTTTTTTTTTGAGATGGAGTCTTGCTCTGTCACCCAGGCTGGAGTGCAATGGCACGATCTTGGCTTAGTACAACCTCTTCCCACCTCAGTCTCCCAAGGTGTTGGGATTATAGGCGTGAGCCACCATGCCTGGCCCCAGACATCCTTTCATAGTTAGCAGTCCTGCAACTAGGAAAGCAGACACTTAACGTAATGGTGTGAATAATCGCTCCTCTCCCAGATCTAGAAGTCAGTTTTGTAAGAGTTATCACCCTACTCTTAGATTCTCTCTAGCTTTCCCATATGTATTAAAATCTTTGCCTCTAATTATAAAGAAATTATATTTTTTTTACCTTGGAAAAAAATGATAAGATTTTAGGAGTAGAGAAAAGAGAAATCAAAACACCATAAAGAACTTCTGAAGGGTGATTTGTATGTTCTTTTTGTTGATTGTGGTTGTGATTTCACAGGTATATGTAATACATAAAAACTTAGCAAAGTTGACACTTTGAATGTGTACAGTTGATTATATGCCAGCTACACCTCAATAAAGCTGTTAAAACAAAACAAAACATAAACCTGTATCCAACATTTCCCTTTCTAGTCCAAGAGTCCCTTCTACTGCCTAGCATTGGTTACTAGTAAACAGGTGTTTAAGTTTTAAAACTCCATAAGGAAATAATGTTGGCTTAGGCAAAACTTTCCAAAGCGGCCCACAGTCTTGCTTTACTCAGTTATTTTGCCTGCTTTCAGACTCCAAGAACTTAAAGCTAGATTATGTTTCTGGGAAAAGAGATTTAAGAGTAATTTGACATTAGAAAGATGACAAAGTGATAAAATTCTACCAGAAATTATTTAAGACAAAGCTGTATGCAGGAGACAACTATGAATTCCCTCTTAAAGAAACTTGAAAATGTTAAAGATTAGCTTGGCTACCATCTTAATTGTTATCATATGCTTAACTTGTCACCAGTATTTGTGGCCTATGATTTAGGCAGTATTTATTGGTCAATTTTAAGGCTAAAATTTCAAACAAGGTTTTATGGATGGGAATAGGAAATATGAAGCGAAAAAAGAGAAGAGTCGAATATCATCTAAATGATGAGAAGTTGTCTTTTCTCTATATCAGATGTACATGAGTTTTGCTAATTTACTTAGATAAAATGTTAGAACTATTTGTAGACAGGAATAGACCACTGGGCACTTGTAGCTACTGGACATTCAGGAGTAACATTGGAATACATCACTGGCAAGGGAATCACCAGCAGGGTGTGGTCTACCACAAGATCTTCGTTCTCTCTCTCCATGGTAAGGCCTAGAAATGGGGCCAGGAGTTGTAAAACAAATACATTTTCCACCTTATAATGGCCATCCTTATTTGTTTGCAATATGCTTGGTGCTCTATGTGTGCTATTTTAACCTAAACCTCACACTATGAAATGGCTATATTATTCCCATTTTATAAAGGAACAGCCTTAAGATGTGATGCAACCTGTCCAAGGTCACACAATACTAATATGAATGCTAATAACAATAAACACCTATGTACTATGCCAGGGACTATGCTGATTGCTTTAACTATATGAACACATGTATCCTCTCAAAAATCTTAAGAAGTACAGGATACCATTATTCCTATTAGAGGTGAGGAAACTGAAGTAAGAAGAGGAAGAGTAACTTGTTCGAGGTCACTGTCTTAGTCCATTTTGTGCTGCTATAACAGAACACCACAGATTGGGTAATTTATAAAGAAAATAAACTTATTTCTCACAGTTCTGGAGGCTAGGAAGTCCAATAGCAAGCTGCTGGCATCTGGCAAGGGCTTTCTTGCTGTGTCATCCCATGGCAGAAGGTAGAAGGGCAAGGGAACACACAAAAGCAAGAGAATCCACCCTCAAAATAATGAACCCACTCCTGCAACACTGACATTAATCCATTAATGAGGGTAGAGCCCTCATGGCCCAATCACCTCTTAACAGTCCCACCTCTTCAACAATCACAATGGCAATTAATTTCAACATGAAGAGGACATTCAAGCCACAGAACTTGGTAAGTTGTAGAGTCTGTGCTTCATGAAACATAACATTGTGCATCTTTCTGGTATACTGTAGGCACTCACTAAGTATATATGTAGGGGTGTGTGTGTGTGTGTGTGTGTGTGTGTGTGTGTGTGTGTGTGTGTTTGGGGTGTATAATTGGGAAAGTAGGCTCTGGCAATATAAATTCTATTTCTAGCCAAAATCTACTATTTAGCTCAAATGATTAAGACTGCATTAGAGTTGACCCTGACATTATGCTTATGTTTCTACAAAGGCCACAAAATGCCCCATATGACACTAGAGAGTTTCTACTTATAGCTTCCAACTCTCTTTGGGATACTGTGCCTATGTCACTGCCCATCGTTCTAGAAGGTCTGTTAATCACAGTACTCACCCCTTGACTACAGGAGTGAGTCTGTGCTTTATGCCTGGCCAATTGAAAACCTCCCCAGTGACCATGATGATTAACCAAGCATTACACACTTGAACAATGGAAACCCAGTGGACCCTTCCTTGGGATAATTTATTTTTATTCTTAGTTTTCTCACTAAGTGATATTGTTTGGATGTTTGTTTCCTCCAAATCGCAGGTCAAAATGTGATCCCTAATACTGGAGATGGGGCCTAGTGAAAGGTGTTTGATCATGGGGGTGGATCCTCACGAATGGCTTAACACCATTTCCTTGGTAACAAGTGAGTTGTTGCTCTAGTAGTTCACACGAGAGCTGGTTATTTCAAAGGAGCTTGGCACCTCCTCTGTCTCTTGCCCTCCCCTCTTGTCATGTGACAAGCTGCCCCCCTTAGCTCCTGCCAGGACTGTAAGCTTCCTGAGGCCCTCACCAGGTGCAGATGCTGGCTTTATGCTTCATGTACAGCATGTATTCCAGAATTTACACTTCAGCATGGAGGCTGCCTTCTTCAAAGTCACCACACCAGGGGGTACATCATCTTGAACACCAGAGCACCTGGAATGCCTCTTTGGGGAGCAAGCCTGTGAGCAAAGGTTAAGTCTTGTGAGCTTTTTCAGTGGTGGCAAGTCAAACCTGGGCTTGAATTTTGAGAAAGATGCTTATATTTGATAAATGAAGCATATGATCACTCAGTAATGGGTTTAGAATGGAAAAAACAAGGCACAAGTTAGCATAACAAATAGCTAACGTTCATTGAGACAGGCCAGGTACTATTCTAAGTGTTCTGGATGATTTTCTTATTTATTTCTCACAACAACCATGTGAGTTGGCTAGTATCACCTCTGCTTCACAGATCAGGAAACTGAGGTAAGGTACATTAAATAAGCACTCTCCAGTGACTAGAATGGGAAAATAATCTGCTATTTTACGGGGTTTATCTTCATCGTTCTAAAAGGCTGAGAGAGCTGGGGACTGGGAATGAGGATCAGAGGCTTCTTTCTTTTAATTTGTAAACCTCACAGCATTTAACTCTTTTCTTTTCTTTTTTTTTTTTGTTTGTTTGTTTGTTTGGCTTAATGTGGAGTCTTCCTCTATTGCCCAGGCTAGAGTACAGTGGCCACAACTTGGCTCACTGTAACCTCCACCTCCTGGATTCAAGCAATTCTCCTGTCTCAGCCTCCTGAGTAGCTGGGAATATAGGCATGCACCACCATGACCAGATAGTTTTTTTTGTAGTTTTGGTAGAGACAGGGTTTCACCATATTGGCCAGGCTGGTCTTGAACTCCTGACCTTGTGATCTGCCTGCCTCAGACTCTCAAAGTGCTGGGATTATAGGCATCAGTCACCGCATCTGGCCATTTAACTCTTTATATATCAAAAATGTCAAAACATTAAACAAAGATACCTTAAGCAGTGTGCCCAGTGTTGCACAGATACCTCTGATTCCAGAAGCCTTGCCCTTAAGTATTCAGTACAGTGTTTCCCTGATTTACCTGTGTGGCTTCTACATTCTTCTACATTGCTGAATTGAGGAGTTACCAAAGGGACTTCCTGACTCAACCTCTTACTTTTTTCACAGGTCTGTAAGGCCTAGAGACTTACCATTAGAGTTAAGCCTCAGGCATTTTGTTTGACAAGGGCTCCTACTGAAATCACATATGTTAATTGGGAGAGTATTTATTTAAATATGCTTAATACCCTAAAGAGACTCAGAGAACAGGGAGAAGGACACATGGAAAATAAGACCAATGCATTTTGATGGTGGAAAAATAGCAAGTCTCTAATGCTACAATTCCATGGGAAGATAATAGTAGTGTAGGTGCCTCATCCATCCATTCATCTGTCCATCTATCCATCCATTCATTTATTCCACAAATGTTTATTGAAAGCCTATGATGTTCCAGACATCATGCCAAGAGCTAGCATACAGTGTTGAGCAAAAGCAGAGCAAGCTCTTCTGAGAGCTTGGAGTCTAGTACGAGAGAAAGAAAATTTGAACTGTGATAAAGTCTTAGAAAGAGAAGAAAAAGGTGCTATGAGAATGGGTAACAGGGTGCTGGAATGCGGTGATCTGAGGGCACTGGGTGATTGGGAGCGGGGAGAAAAAGATGTCCAAAGTGCCAGGGGTGGTGGCTTATGCCTGTAATCCCAGCACTTTGGGAGGCCAAGGCAGGTGGATCATGAGGTCTGGAGATTGAGACCATCCTGGCCAAGATGGTGAAACCTCGTCTCTACTAAAAATACAAAAATTAGCCAGGCATGGTGACACGTGCCTGTAGTCCCAGCTACTCAGGAGGCTGAGGCAGAAGACTTGCTTGAACACAGGAGGCAGAGGTTGCAGTGAGCTGAGATTATGCCACTGCACTCTAGCCTGGGCAACGGAGGACTCTGTCTCAAAAAAAAAAAAAATGTCAAAAGAGAGGCAGGGAGGATGCTGAGTGTGGCAAATAGTACTGAATGCTGAACAAAATTTAACTGGATCCCCAAGTTTAACTTACCCTCCATGTTCGGTGATGGACCAGCGCAGATGTGTGCAAACTGCTTTGGCCCATGAAGGAACTTGTTATGATCACACAGCATGCTGTTATTTAGAAGTGAAGAAATACAGTCAGGCATCACCTAATGAAGGGGTATGTTCTGAGAAATATGTCTTTAGGTGATTTCATCACTGGGCAAGCATCACAGAGTATACTGACACAAACCTAGATGGTATATAGCCTACTGCATACCCAGGCTATATGGCATAGTCTCTTGCTCCCAAGCTATCAACCTGAAGAGCATGTTATGGTACTGAATACTATAGGCAATTGTAACTCAATAGTATTTATCTATCTACACGTAGAAAAGGCATAATAAAAGTTTGGTATAAAAGATTTTTAAATGGTACGCCTATATAGGGCATTTGTCATGAAAGAAGCTTGCAGGACTGGAAGGTGCTCCGGGTGACTCAGTGAGTGGTGAGTGAACGTGAAGGCCATTATCATGCGCTACTGTAGAGGTTATAATCACTGTACACTAAACCTATAGAAAGGGTTTTCTTTCTTTAAGAATAAATTAACCTCAGCTTACTGGAGAACCTTCATCATATATGGGGTTTGTGGTTGATTGAGACCTCATTACACAGTGCATGACTATAATGATTTAAACATACACTCAGCTTTGACTGGTTTCCTCCTTAACTTCACTGCTACCTGTTGCTTTAACTGTCTTGACTTTTGCTGCCTCATCCATAAAATAATACTGTCAGATAAACGATGTCCCTAACTCTTTCAAGAATCTGAGTGTAGCTATGAGAAGAGCCCAGAGGGCTGCGGCCACTGCCTGTCTTCAATTTTCCTGAGGGTCTGCAGAACCTGAGCAACATCTGCAAAGCAGCACAATGACAGCAAAGGCATCCGGACTAGAGTCAAAGATGGGGTGGAGGGAGAAGAGAGGGATGTCTTCCTCTTGCTTCTGGAGAAGGAAAAATCAGGCGCCAAAGTCTCAATGTTTCATAATCTAAAACCTGGGCTCATTTAACAGGGCCAGATCAATTCATTTTGGAAACATTTCAGAAGACAGGGTTTGCCTAGCAAATTTATAATAAAAAAAGAGTGCAACATAAACAACCACTAGGTGTTCAGGTGGCCATTAATTTATTAATAATGTTGGTAATAGTTCACATTCATTAAGAATTTACTACATGCTAATTGCTTCACATCTGCTTTCTCACTGACTTCTTATATGAACTCTAAGTAATAGATACTGTGATGTTATTATTCCCATTTTATAGGTGAGGAAAGAGAGATCTAGAGATGTTGCATGACCTGCCCAAGGTCTCACCATTGAAAACAGCGGAATCAAGGTTGGCGTTGAGGGCTGGCTGATCACACAGCCCATGAAACACTACTCTCCAGCTCTTAAACACGATTCTCTACAGCCTCCATTGTAAAAGACACTGATATACACATAACTACCAACCTATTGCTCTTTCACTAAGAAAGGCAGGTCTCTAAGTAAGTGAGTCCAACATTGCTAAATTTTATAGATGAGTGAAATTTAAAAAATGTGTGGGAGATTGACAGCATTGTCAAGTTTACTTTGCAAAGTAAAGAGTTTCTTAAAATGTATTTCACCCTCATTTTGTTAAAGACTAACTTAAAAAATAAAAGAAATGGGAGTTAACATCAAAATGTAAAAGCTGAATAAATTTAATCTTTTGAACAAATCACTGCATTGCTCTTCTTTTTCTCATTTTGCTTCAAACCAGTGAAAACAAGGCCCCAAACCCTTAATAGGCACCAATGCAAGAACTAATATTTGAAAGCACCTATCCTTTAACATCTTATTAGCAACACTTTGACTTTAAAAATAGCTGGGAAAAAAAGCAGGATGGTATTTATTATACTCTTTTATAACTCAGACTTACCACTAACTTCATCTGGTTTCTATCCTCCCCAACTACACAATTAGTCTGAATGTTTGAGGTTTCCCTATTGTCTCCAGTAAGGTTCTTGGAGACAAGGTCAAATCACGGGCAAGGCTTGCAGGTCAGAAGTGTGTTTTGAGCCATATGAATGTGCCTCTAAATACGTTTTAAAAAGTAAAATCACTGTGTTACTGAAGTTATTGAGTATTTAAAACCAATGGGTGAGTAGGCCTTGGGCCAAGAGGAAAGAGCATATTTTGAAGATGACCAATGACTTAAAAATGATAATTTATCACATTACAAATGGGCAGAGAGAATTAACTTCAGCCATAAGGCAAGGGCATGGCTCTGATCAATGTTTAGGTGGGTCTGATTTGTTTGGGGCCATGACCTTTCCCCATGCCAGTATTTTTCCAGACCTTTCTTGACCATTCGAGATTACACAGCTCCTCTTAGTTTATAAGTTGCAGGTTATCTTGAGGGCAATGTGTCTTTTTCAGCTGCTATCTATGAAAATTCAACAAGTAAGCTGTGGACCATCACCTTACTTTATTATTTGTTTCTCTGGCATTCTGAGGGCAATCAGTCAAAAGTGAGTGAAATGTCCTAGTATCTTCCTTTTAAACTAAAGCAAAACACACCGTTAGAAAATACTACCTCAGTGAAATCTTTTAACATCAAGAGTAAAATGCTGTACGTAATACATTTACAAAATCTGAGTCTTAAACTGGGTCTCCCTATCTTTGAGTCACCCAGATAATTTTGACAGAGGAGGCAATCATTTTAAACATTTCAGGATTTGGACTGCTCAACTGCTCCTCAGTTTTTAGAATAATTTAGAGGGCAAATAAAAGTACAGATAAGAACTTTGAGGTTTTTAGTAAAACATGTTCCATCAAGCCTAGTGGGTATGGACTTCTAGAAATAGATATGTCTGAATCTCCATATGAGTTCTACCTTTTATATTCCTATGACCTTGAGCAACTTAACCTCTCTAAGCCTCAGTTTCCAAGTGTGCAAAAAAGGGACAAAGCAAGACACTATATGTGAAGTTCTTAGCACTGTATCTAGTGCATAATGAGAGTTCACGAATGTGGCAGAGAGCCTCTGAGTTTACTATTATTCTGTGTGCTCCCATGCACTCTCCAGCATCCCCTGATGTTAGTTGAAACCAATGGACTACGAGCCTGTGTGTCACATCTGGGCTGAGGCACCTAAAAGCTGGTACACGTCCTCTCTCTCACCCTCTACCACGATGATCTTGAAAGCCCATGTTGAGATGGCAGCATCACAAGATAGAGGCATCCTGGATCCCTGAGTCACTGCCTGGAAGAAAGCTCCGGCTGAACCACATCATAGTTTGTGTAAAGGCACTTCACACTTTTCCATGTAAAGGCATTGAAGTTTTCCAGATTGCTTGTTGTGGTAGCTCACATTAGTTATCCTGGTACACCTAGTGATTGAGATACATATACATTTTCGACTCAACAAACCACGTTTCTTCTACCAGGAGCCCATTTTCATGATGCTGACTCCGTTTCTCTGGGTAGGGAATTCAGAGAAGTCTTTCTAGCTCATGCATAACTTGTTTCCAATTGACCTGTAAGAGGCAAAGCTTATTTTAAGGGTCTGACTTCAAATCAGCTAGTTACCAAGTTATGGGGAAGAATCTGACTACCTGATGGCTACGAGCTTGCTCTGTGGTCTGCCAAGGTTTCCAAATTCCCATCTCAGATGATTCCTTCTTACCACAAGCATATATAACTTTCCACAGTCAAATGTAATATTCTTTTGCTTAAATAGTAAAAGTAAGACCTGAATGAAAGCTAGGTGTATTGGTGTTCTAGGGTTTCCTCAACAAACTACCGCACATGGGTGACTTAACAACAGAAATAGATTTTCTCACAGTTGGAGGCTAGAAGTCTGAGATCAAGGGGTGAGCAGCATTGTTTTCTTCTGAGGCCTCTATCCTTGGCTTATAGATGGCCATCATTTCCCTGTGTCCTCACACCATCTCCCCTCTACCTGTCTGTGTCCGAATTTCCTTTTCTTATAAGGACAACAGTTGAATTGGATTAAAGTCCACACTAAAGACCTTAATCAAACTTAATTACCTGTGTAAAGACACTATCTTCAAATAAAGTCTCATTGTGAGATACTGGGGATTTGGGTTTCAACATATGAATCATGGGGAGACACATCTCAGCCCATAACGCTGACAACCAAGATCTCCGTGAGAAGTAAAGCCCAAATATTGAAGTTTCTACCTTTGGACTCACTGCGTGAATCTGAGACAGGCACAGTGAGTGAACATAGTGTGGAGTAACAGCCAGATTCTTGGAACCAATTACAAGGCAGTAGCAGCTAAGTCAGTCTGCAGAGTGTGAAAATCAGCTAATTTAAATAATCTCAAGACTGATCATTGATGTTTCTAGAGCCAGTTTGAAGGACATAGCGTTTAAAACATAATTCAAGAAACAGGAGTGCAATTTGCACTTCCACTTTCATGCTTTTGTTTAGTTTGTTTTCGTCCCTCAGCTGGAACTGGAAAACAAGATCCCTGGATTTACTGATTCAGCTTGAGTGGTTGGTGGATGTGCCCCCGTCAGGGGCATGCTTCCAGACCTGCGAGGAACAACTGCATCCACATAAATAAAGCTTGAGCCATAATCTTTTCAAATGAGAGGAAAATATTTCCATTTAAATCGGTTTTGCTGCACTTTTTAAACATGTAAAAGACCACTTTGGCAGTTCACATATCCTTTAGGGTCATTTCCCTGTTTCAAACTTACGCATATGAGTAAAAACATGAAAGAAAGTTAAATCAAGACTCTTGAAGCAAGGAGATGTGATTAATTGCTGGCCTTTTTGAGACAAGTCACTACACAAAGCTAAGTAATAAATTAATGATGCACCAGATCCTGAGCTTGCCTAAGAGGCAGATGACAATTTGTAAAGCCCTTTGCAGGCAAAATGTCTCAGACAGCCCTTGGGAGGTGGAACAATTGGGAATAACATCCACAGACAGCCTTTGCTTATTACCGTAAGAAATTTAACAAATGAGTCTCAGATCCTGGAGCTAAGTCCAGATTTGATTAGAAAGAAGACTGTTTTCTTTTGACCAGCACAGAGTTTGGGCAGGATGGGGGATGAGGAGGTAGAGACTATTTTGTTTTGGTGTTGGGAAGATGGGAGGCAGGAGGTCCCACAAAAGCCTAAGTAGTCTGAGCCAACGTTCTAAGTATCTGTGGATGATCCAGAAGCCTGCGAGCAACCACTATGGCAAACAAAGCAGGGACAGGGTCTGTGAGTTGGAGGACGGGGTTATGCTGCAGTTTGCAGCCAGGGAGTGTATCTGTGGCTTCCTGTAGTCTACAGGGCAGCCCAGGCCCCGCTGACCCGACTTGGGAACATCCCCTCTACACTCATACTCCCCCAGCAGCCACACCCTGATCAAACAGGCTCTGCTCAGTCAGCAAGGCTGCAGAGAGCCTGCATCCCACCCGGAAGAGACCTGGAGAGACTCTCGTTTCACTGGTTGAGTCTGCCCGTTTACCCTACATGCACCAAAGAGAACCAAAATCACGTTCTGACGTCAGGCCCCAAGCATCAGTGGCTTTCTTACAGTTGCTCATTACCTGAGGTTGACTTGTGCTTATCACAGATGCATAACCTTTCTGTGCCTTGGTTACTTATGGAGTTGTTATGGAGTTTAAATTAGGTAATATTTATAAAGTGCTTAGCATATGCCTGGCACATTGCAAGGGCCAGAGAGATTTTTCTCAAAGAAATAAGTCACAGAGACAGGTAAGATCTGCCTGCTGCTGGAGTTGCTAATGGCTTCCAGCAGGGAAGTGGGAGCCGCAGTGCACAGTGACAGTAGCAGATCCCTAACCCAGCCTCACATCGTGTCGCTGAGCAAAACAAGCCCAGAGCACTGTGTAAAGAGCACTGCTCTCAGGATTGAGAGTGCTGGATTTGAGTCCTGACTTTGTCAAAAATGCATCTTGTGCATGTCAGCCAGTCACGCAACTTCTGTGAACCTCCATCTCCTCATTGGTAAAAGGAGAGCTGGAGAGGAGGTTTTCAAATGTTTTCAGCTACCAAACCTTTTCTTCAACCCAAAATTGAAGTGGAATCCAATTAACTGAGTCTTGTGTTGGAGCAGGAAGAAGGAATAAGGAAGGAGCTGAGTCTTGTGTTAGGAGCAGGAATGAGGGTGGCCGCACTCCCCACCCTCCACCCACACAGGGGCCTTGCCCAGCTAGCATTGCTTGCAATCTGCAGTCTAAAGCAGTGCTTCTCAAGTTTCAATGTGCTTTGACATCACCTAGATCTTGTTAAAACACAGATTCTGATTCAGAAGTTGAGGAGAGGGCCAGGGTTTGAGATCCAAGACTCTGCATCTGTATTAAGCCTCCAGGGGATGTTGGCACTGCTGGTCCTGGAGAAGTGAAATAATCTCCATTAGCTCTAAATCCCTATACATTCTTCCAACCCTAACCCAGGGCACATCACTACATGGGTTCCCCTCCAGTGATGGTTTTTAATGGAGTGTGGAGACACCAAGTATTGGTTCTCACTGCCTTTCTCTCTGTTTAGAAATTTATAGGGACAACTTTGGATGCTGTGATGATTAGGTCAATACTAGCATTGTAGATTGAAGCTCGGGAAGGTATAGGTGTTCCACAAAACATGGAGCTGTCCCACATGGCAAAGAATTGTCCCCCATTCTTTTCTTTGGCCTCAGTAGCTAAAAATTTTTTTCTCTCTCCTTTCTTTGACCTTTTATTTTGGAAAATATTCACACCTACAGAAAAGTTACAAGAGCTCAGGGAACAGACACCGTTTCTTCATCTCTATTCTCCAATTGGTGATATTTTGGTACATTTGCTTTATTATTTTCTCTGTGTGTGTATATACAAAAGTTCTCTTTTTCTCTGTGGCTGAATCATTTGAGATTTAATTACAAACATCATAATACTTCGCTTTTAAACATTTCAGCTTATCTTTCCTAATAACACGAGCATTTTCTTACATAACTACAGATACTAAGGAAATTTAATATTAGTACAATTCTATTTTACATTAATAAGTTACAAGCTATACTTATAAATTTTCCAAATTAACCAATAATGTATTTTCTAGGTTCATTTTATTACATATTGATAGATTATAGTTGTATATGTTAGTGGGATACAAAGTGATGTTATGATTTTTAAATAAAAAGTAGAATGATTAAATCAAGCTGATAAACATATCATCACAACAAATATTTAACACTTTTTGTAATCAGAACATTTGAAATTTACTATCTTAGTAATATTGAAAATTATAGTAATAAATTGTTAGCTATATTCAGATTGTGTAATAGATCTCCAAAAAAAAATAAATAAATCAAACTTACTCCTCCTTTTTAACTAAGGCTTTGTACCCTTAGGCCATCAACTCCCCATTTTTCCAACCCCCAGCCCTGGTAACTGCCATTCTGCTCCTGCTCTTATGAGTGAGATTGTTTTATTATTCCTCATGTATTTATTTTCTTGTGCATGGCTTACTTTATTTAACATAGTGTCCTTCTATTTCATCAATGTTGTCACAAATGACAGAATTTCCTTCTTTTTAAAGGCTGAACAGTATTCCATTGTGTCAATATACCACATTTTCTTTACCCTTCATTTGTTGATAGACATTTATGTTGATTCCATCTCTTGGCTATTGTGACTAGTGCTTTAGTGAACATTGTAGTACAGCTATCTCTTCAACACACAATTGATTTCAATTGACTTCAGTTGTTTTCAATTGATTTCAGTTCTTTCTGGTAAACACCCAGAAGTGAGATTGCTGGATCATATGGTAATTCTGTTGTTAATTTCTTTGGAACCTCTCTACCGGTTTCCATAATGGCTGTCCTAATTTACATTACCACCAACAGTGTACAAGGTTTCTCATTTTACTGCATCCTTGCCAGCACTTGTTATCTTTTGTCATATTGACAGTAGCCACTCTAACAGGTATGAGGTGATATCTCAGTGTGGATTTAATTTGCATCTTTCTAATGACTAGTGATGTCAAACATCTTTTCATATATCTGTTAGCGATTCATGTCTTCTTTGGAGAAATGTCTACTCAGGTCCCTTGCCCATTTCTTAATTAGATTATTTATTTTCTTTTTTAGAGTTGTTTAAGCCCCTTATATATTTTGAATATTAATCCCTTATCAGATGTATGGCATGCAAATGTTTTTTCCCAGTCTGCAGGTTGTCTCTTCATTCTGTTAATTGCTTCCTTTGTTGTATAGAAGCTTTTTATTTGATGTAATCCCAATTGTCTATTTTTGCTTTTATTGCCTGCATTTTTGGGGTCTAAAACATCTAAACAATCTAAAAATATATTGCCCAAATTAACGTCATATAGTTGTTCCAATGTTTTCTTCTAGTAGTTTTACAGTTTAGGTCTTATGTTCTTTAAGTTGATTTTTGTATATGGTGTGAGGTAAGGGTCTAATTTTACTCTTTTGAATATGGATAGCCAATTTCCCAACATCGTTTATTGAAGAGATTGTTTTTTCCCATAGTATATTTCTAGAACCTTTGTCAAAAATCACTTCACTGCTTATGTATTTCTGAGTTCTCTATTTGGTTCCATTGGTCAATGTGTCTAGTTTTATGCCTGCACCATGATGTTTTAATTACTATCATTTCCTAGTATAGTTTGAAATCAGGTAGTATGACACCTTCAGCTTTGTTCTTTTTGCTCATGATTGCTTTGGCTATTCAGATTTTTTTTGTGTGGTTTCATATAAATTTTACAATTTTTTCCACATCTATGAAAATGGCATTGAACTTTTGATAGGAATTGCATTTAATATGTAGAACACGTCGGGTAATATGAATATTTTGACAATATTAATTATTTTAGTCCAAGAACACAAGATAATTTTTCATCTATTTGTGTCTTTTTTAACTTTCTTTTATCAATATTTTACAGTTTTCAGTGTACAGATGTTTTACTTCCTTGGTTAAATTTATTCCTAAGTATTTTCTTTCTTTTTTTTTTTTTTTGGTAGTTATTTTAAATAGGATTTTTCTCTTGAGTTCCTTTATGGAAAGTTTGTTTCAAGTATAGAGAAATGCTACAAATTTTTGTATGTTGATCTAGTATTTTACGACTTTATTTAATTTGTTAATCAGTTCTAACAGGTTTTTTCCTTTGTGGAATTTGTAGGCTTTTCTATGTAAACGATTATAACATCAACAGACAGCAACAGTTTTAATTCCTTTCCTATTTGGATGCCTTTTATTTCTTTTTCTTGTTTTGTTGGTCTGGCAAGAATTTCCAATATTATGTTGAATAGAAATGTAGATATCCTTATCTTTTTCTGAGTCTTAGAGGAAAGACTTGATTTTTTAATCATTGAGTATAATCTTAACTGTGGACTTACTATATATGGTCTTAATTATGCTGAAGTGCATTTCTTCTATACCTAATTTGTTGAGTATTTTTATCATGAAAGTTGAATTTTGTCAAATACTTTTTGTGCTTCTAATGAGATGATCATATGGTTTTTCTCTTTTCATTCCATCAGTGTGATATATCATATTTATTGATTTGCAAATCATAAATCATCCTGGCATTCCAGGGATAAAAGCTGCATGATCATGGTGAATGATCCTCTTAACATATTGTTGAATTCAGTTTGCCAGTATTTTGTTGAGAATTTTTGCATCTCTTCATCAATGATATTAATCTGTAGTTTTCCTGTCTTGCGAGGTTCTTGTCTGGCTTTGAAATCAAGGTAGTGCTGGCCTCATAAAAAAAGCTTTGTAGTGTTCCCCCCTTTTCAATTTTTTTGAAAAGTTTATAGCAAATTAGTGTTAGTTCTTCTTTAAATGTTTAGTGGAATTCAGCACAAAAACTACCAGATCTAGGGCTTTTCTTTGATGGGAAAGTTTGTATTACTGATTCAATCTCACTTGTTATTCGTCTGTACAGATTTTCTATTTCTTCATGATCCAGTCTTGGTAGATTGCACGTGTCTAGGAATTTGTCCATTTCTTTAGCTTATCCAATTTTTGGCACATAATTGTTCACAGTAGTCATTTAAGATTTTTTGTATTTCTGTGGTGTCAGTTGTAATGTTTCTGCTTTCATTTAGAATTTTATTTATTTGGGTCTTTTCTCTTTTTTCTTGGTTAGTCTAGCCTTTGTTAAATTTGTCAGTTTTGCTAATCTTTTCAAAAAACAACTCTTAGTTTCATTGTTCTTTTATATTGTTTTATGAGTCCCTATTTCATTTATTTCTGCTCTAATCTTTATTATTTATTTCTTCATGCTAATGTTAGGCTTACTTTGTACTTCCTTTTCTATTTCCTTGAGGCATAGTATTAAGTTGTTTATTTGCAATCTTTCTCCTTTTTTGATGTAGGCATTTATTGCTTAAACTTTTCTCTTAGAACTGCTTTTGCTAAATTCCATAAGTTTTGGTATATTGTGTTTCTATTTTCATTTGTCTCAAGATAGTTTTAAATTTTTATTTTAATTTCTTTATTGACCCATTGGTTATTCAGGAGCATGTTGTTTGATTTCTATGTATTTATGAATTTTCTAAAATTTCTTCTGCTATTGATTTGTAGTTTCATATCATTGTGGTCAAAAAGGTACTTGATATGATTTCGGTCTTCTTAAGTTTACTAAGACTTGTCTTGTGGCCTAACATATGATCTATTCTGGAGAATGTTTTATGTACTTGAGAAGAATGTGTGTTCTGTTGATGTTAGATGGAATGCTCTGTATATGTCTATTAGATCCATTTGGTCTTGAATGCTGTTTAACTCCAATATTTACTTATTTCCTCTCTGCATTATCTGTCCATTGTTAAAAGCAGTATGTCAAGGCCCCCTACTATTATCGTATTGTAATTTATATCTCCTTCAGATTTTTAAACATTTGCTTTATATATTTAGGTGCTCCACTATTGCATGCATATTATATATATATATATATATATATATATATATTTTTTTTTTTTTTTTAAGATGGGATCTCACTCTGTCACCAAGGTTGGAGTGCAGTGGCTCGATCTTCATTCACTGCAACCTCTGCTTCCTGTGCTCAAGTGAATCTCCTGAGTAGCCGGGACCACATGTGTGCCACTACATGTGTGTTTGCATTTTTGGTAGAGATGGGGCTGTGCCATGTTGCCAGCCTGGTCTTGAATTCCTGACCCCAGCTCAAGCAATCTACCTGCCTTGGCCTCCCAAAGTGCTGGGATTACAGGTGTGAGATACCACATCTAGCCAGCATGTATATATATTTTTAATTATTTTATCCTCTTGACGAATTGACCCCTTTACCATTATGAAATGCCCTTCTTTGTCTCTTTTTTCAGTTTTTGACTTAAAATCTGTTTTGTTTAACTCTTGTTAGCCCTGCTGTCTTTTGGTTTCTATTTATATAAAATATTTTTCTGTTCCTTCACGTTCAGACAATGTGTGTCCTTAAAATTGAAGTGAGTCTCCTATAGGCAGTATAGAGTTGGGTTTTGTTTTTTAATCCCATTCATTCACTCTATGTCTTTTTTAAAAATATTAGGACAACAGTCATGGCACATTTAATCAGGAATTCTAAATCAGTGCACAAACACTGAAAGTATAATGTTTTATTAACATAAATATCACCCCTCACTGACATAAACAAAAAAAGCTCAATTCTGTAGAAAGAAATGTTTGCCCCAAGAGGTGCCTTCCACTTATAAACACAAGCTATATAACACAGCATGTCAGTTCTCAAAAGGAAGTAATTCTAGGTCTAAAGCGTCTTCTGAAGGTAACAACAGGTTTATGGACCTATATGGAAAAAAAAATGTCTACAAAAAAGGACATGACTATTTCTCTAATATTATTGTCACATGCAAACATTAGCATAAGTTTTATACACTCTTCAAAATACACATACGTACACAGAAAAGTCACATTTGCCTTAGGCTTTCTAAGATTGTGCTATACTAAGTTATGGATAAAAGATTAGATGCTTCACCTTTAAAATAAGGATCGTCAGTAAAAAGAAGAAAATGACACATTGACTCTGCATCTGGATTCAGTGTGATAAATAGTAACTGTATCTCATCACAAGCGGACTTTCTCCAACCATTTAAGAAGTTATTTCCTATCATAATTAATTTGTATAACCTCAGAATTTAGCTCAAATTGTACTGATTATTTTGTAAATTAGCAAAGCAAAAAATTCTAGCTTGAATAATTTCTTCATAGTATAAGGGATAGTATTTTATAGAACTCATTTACTCTCACCTCAACTCTCAGAAATAGATACTATTGTCATTTTAGAAAAAACAGATTCAGAAGTTAAATAACTTTCTCAAGGTCAGAGACAGCAGAGGGAGTATTCAAACCTTAGTTTTTCCCACTGAAAGCCAAAGCTCCTAATTGTCCTTGAGTTCACAAAGCGTTGTAAAAGAAATCTTCAGGGTCAAAGTGGTAAAAGGGTGTCCTGTTGGTAAATGCAGTGCTGAGATCTGCTTTAGAGAAGTGACCAGTACCAGAAATTTAAAAAAAAAGAAAAAGAAAAAGAAAAAAAGTTAGTAGCATCAAAGAAATCCTGCCAGAGAATTTATGTGCAGTACATATGCTGGGTTCTATAAACCTGAAGGAAACTTGAAGTATAATGTTACTAGAGGCCTTCTAAACTTTTATGTCTTTTTATTGAATAATTTATTCCATTTACAATCAAGGTAATTATTGATAGGTGAGGACTGGCTACTGCCGTTTTGTTAATTAATTTCTGATTTTTTTTGTAGAGACTTTGTTTCTTTCTTTATCCTTTACTGTCATTATTTGTGGTTTGATAGTTTTCTGTAGTGATATCTTTTGAATCTTTTTTGTTTTGCATTTTGTGTCTCCTATAAATGCTTGATTTTTAGTTATCATGAGGCTTACATAGAACATTTTATACTTAACATTGCATTTCAAGCTGATAACAACTTAACTTTGATTGCATACAATAACTCTACACTTTTACTACCCCCAACATTTTATGTTTCTGATGTCTGAATTTTATAATATGTATCCCTTGACCATTTATCTTAGCTAACATTGTTATTAATAATTTTGTCCTTTAACCCTTATACTAGAGGTAAGAATACTTTATACACCACTATGATAATTTTAGAGTATTCTGAATATTTCTCTATGCTACTTTACCATTAAGTTTTGTACTTTCATAAGTTTTATGTTATTAATTTCTCCACAATCTACATCTTTACTGCCTTTGTTTAAATAACCATTCCTCTGGGTGGTGGATCTCAATAGTCTGTTAATTAGGGTGGTTTTATTCCTTGTTTCCCCAGGGATTGGATTTGGTGTGGCCTAATCCTAAATAACCATTCTGGACAATGAGATACGAGGGAAAGTCATGAAGATGCTTCTGAGAAATGTTTATTTCCTTAGAAGAAAGAAGCAGAAAGGGAAGTACCTTTTCTTTATCTTGACATAGGTGTGTCCAGATGTGATGTGTGACGTTTTGGCAGCCATCTTATGACCATGAGGAATAGCAATTTGGGAACATAGCTAATACATGGAGGAAGCCAAAACAGAGATGAAAGAAACCAGATCCTCTATAACAGGGGTCCCCAACCCTGGGCCACGGACTGGGCCACACAGCAGGAAGTGAGCAGTGAGTGGGCAAGCATGACCACTTAAGCTCCACTTCCTGTCAGGTCAGTGGCAGCATTAGATTCTCATAGGGGCATGAACCCTACTGTGAACTATGCATGTGAGGGATCAAGTCTGAATGCTCCTTATGAGAATCTAATGCCTGACGATCTGAAGTGGAACAGTTTTAGCCCAAAACTATCCTGCAGCCTAGCCTGTGGAAAAACTGTCTTCCACAAAACCAATCCCTGGTATCAAAAAGACTGGGGACTGTTGCTTTCTGACATTGTCCAGCTGTTGAATTAACTGCCTGCAATCTCTCTAGACACTGTATTATGTTATGTAATAAGTACCTGTATTATGTTATATAATAAGTACCTTTATCATGTAAGGCTGTCGAGTTTAGGTTTTTACTACATGCAGCCAAAAGCATTCTAACTGATAAATGCCCATTCTTTTTAAGACTCAGCTCAAGCACTGCCTCTTCCAAGAAGACTTTCCTGATAGCTGCTTCCTTCTGTGCCCAGACAGAGTTACATACTCCTACTCTGTGATCTCAGGACATCTTTTTATGGCCGTATTTTCTTTTTGGTATGCATAATTATTTATCTACAGTTCTTCCCTGCATTGGACTGGCAACATCTCAGGACAGGACCATGTTTTCTTTATCTCAGTTTTACCAAAACCTAGAGAGAAATTAACACATAGTAGGCATGCAATCTATATAGATGAACTGAATTGAAACCCTCCTGCTCACCTTATCTTACACCAACCAGTATAGGTCTTGCTGCCTCCCAGTCATTTCCAGCCTACGTATTTCTCATACCTAAGAATTTCTTTCTTCTCTACCTCAATCTTTTGTAGTTACTTTTCCCTGACATATTTAGAAAACGTAGTTATCTCTGAAGTCTCCCTGAACCTGCAAAAGGCTGTGCTCCAGGTGTGCCCCTGCAAGCTGTGAGGGAAGGAGGAAAAGGGGCTTGTCTCTTTCCCCACCTTCTGGGCATTGCCTCTCCAATTTCTGCCCACACTGACCTTGGCTCTTTGGGGGAGCATCAGCTTTTCTGTCCACAGTGTGACAGCAGACTGAAAGGACTTTGAGCTTTCACCTGTTCACCCCTGTCCCCTCCTTCAAGTCCCCTTGGCATTACTTTACTGCAGGTCTTGGCCCAAGCTCGCCAAGATTTTTGAGTTCTCTGTATTTGACTCTTTTCTATATCTTGCTATTTCCCAACAGCACCAACTCCAATGACACTGACAGATACTATTTTCCTGCCTCCCAGGTCATTACCAGTGAAAAAGATGTAAGCCCAGAACAGGCCAACCACCACCCCTCAACCACCTACTCCCAGGGTCTCTGGCTGGATATTTTTTTTCCCCTCCCTGAAAGCTCAGGCTGGAGGCAACACCACTCATCATTTTTTTGGCTGCAAATTCTGCAAGATTATGGTTTCCATTTTTGGGGAAAAAAAGACTTTTTTAAAAAAATTTATGATATAAAATGGCATATTCTCTTTCCCCTTCCTCTTGGTATTCTCCTCTTTCTCTGTCTTCTGTATCTTTCCAAATTAGTGCCTAAAAACACAGACTCTGAAATGAAATCATCTGATTTGGGATACTTGTTTTATCACTTAATAGCTAAGTAGTCTTTGGAATAAACTTTCTGTACCTCGGTTCCTTCAACTCAAAAGTGGTGATAATTGGGCTATACCTATCTCATAGAGTGGTTTTCAGTGTTAAAACATAACATGAAAAGGGCTTATAAGTATGCTTAGTACAAGTAAGTACAATATAGGTGTTAAGTGTTATATTACCACTACCACTACCACTGATACTGTATCTAGCATTGTGGAGGGCATACTATTTAGTATGTGCCTGGCATTTACTATGCTAAGCTCTTTAAAAACACTAGTCTCTTAAATTCTTATTAAGTGTTTTTTGGTGCTCTGTGGAAGGCACTTTTATAAGCTCTTTACTCTGATTTTATTACATAAGTTTCACAACAAGCCTATAAGGTAAGTTACCATTAAGATGCAGCCATCACAGATGACGAAACTGAGGTGTAGATTAAATGGTTTGCCAAAAACCAAGTATTAAATTTAGATCTGTCTAAATTGGTGCTTCTCAAACATTAATACACAGCAGAATCACCTGGTGGGCTTATTAAAACACAGATTGCTGGACCCTAGCCCCAGATTCTCTGATTCAGTAAGTCTGGGTGGGGTCTGAGAATCTGCATTTCTAGTAAGTTCCCGGGTGATGCTGACACTGCTAGTCTGGGAGGCAGGGGTTCCTATTCTGAGATCCACTGTATTTTTCTTTTTTTTTTTGAGACAGAGTCTCACTCTCTCACCCAGGCTGGAGTGCAATGGCGTGATCTCAGCTCACTGAAACCTCTGCCTCCTGGGCGCAAGTAATTCTTGTACCTCAGACTTCTGAGTAGCTGGAATTACAGGCATGCACCACCATGCCTGGCTAATTTTTGTACTTTTAGAAGAGACAGGTTTCACCACATTGGCCAGGCTGGTCTAGAGCTCCTGACCCCTGGTGATCCGCCCACCTTGGCTTCCCAAAGTGCTGGAATTACAGGTGTGAGCCACCGCACTCGGCCGACATCTACTGTATTAATGGCAAGTGCTGCTTTACCTTTAAAACAAGCACAATCCATAGTTGATGTTTTGAATTTTGCCAAGAAATCTGAACTAGGAGTCATATTTTTCATCACAGGAACTGAAGGAAATGATTTATGTTCATCGGCCCACTCACAGTGTCCTGGGGACATTATGATTTCAGCTCAGGCTTCCTTACATGCCAGTTTCCAGCTAGTGCTCAAGGAAACAGACTCTCGCTTCACGTCTTATTCCTGGTTATGCTCATCTCTGTTTTTATCTATATTATTTCATTATTTTCTGTCTTTTTCCACAAAGAGGTTATTTCGTGAGCTGTCCCTGCAAAAGGACCATGAATCTGAGCGCTGAAGCTGCTGATATTGTAGATTTTAAAGGCCCAGACATGGAGAGGCACAGGAGACCCAAGAAAATGAAGCACCAGGTTGGTGAAAGGCTTTGGGTGTTTCCCTTATTAACAGTGGATAATTATCAAATATAAGAGATCTCCGGACCATTAGAATAGAGATCCTGAAACTGACAAACATAATCCATACTAGTTGTGCCAGTTATCAACTCATTTCCTCTCAGCTCCAATCCACCCATCTTTGTTCTCTTAGTGGTAGTGAGACTGGACCCTGTAAATATTTCTCCTTTTCTGTCTGCCACAATGTTAGCCTAATTATCCATAGAGGGTACTGGGGTGTCACTGTAAGGTCATAACAGAGAATCAGGCTTATCTTCAGTTATGGTGCACATATCCTCTTACAGTGCAGCTGTCAGCAAATAGGCAGACAGGAGGCCCAAGTCATTCACTCTCTAGTGAGTTCCTCCTGTATGCAGCAGACCACTCACTTCCTGTAGACCAGCTCTGACCTGTCAGCTGCCTGCAGGTTTTTTCTTATAAGTCAGCTCCAGTCCCCTGGTACCCCAGCTGGCCATGTCCTGCTCTCCATCTCAGCTCACCAGCTCATTCCAGGGAACTTCGCCACCCATTTTCAGTTCCTGGAGACCAGCTGCAGCTTGCTTGCACCTTCTAGAGTGTCTCAGCCACCTAGCAAGCTGTTCCTACAGACCAGCTCTGGCCAAACTCTCTGGCAAGTTTCTTCACCACTGGGAGGCTACATGTTTCTGTGTCAGCCGCAAGATCCCCACTGAGGGCTGAATTCAGCCTTGGAGGTGGGACCCCTTTCATGGTGTTAGGTCTTCATGTTCTACTCTCCATTCCAGAGGTAGGAGCGTCTTTGTGTTACTCCTGTATTCTCTAGTTATCTTTTACCTCTTTTAGTAGTTAATTGCATTTTACTAGCTTACAATTCGTATATTTCAGTTTTTCTGTTCAAATTACTGGCATGTAGATATCTGCTGACTAGACCTTAGTGATACAGAATTGATACCAGGTGTGACCCTAAAAGACAGACCCTCACATGTGAGATTCAGTACTAGTTTAATCATGATTTTAGGCTTGAGTGCAGAGACAATTTCTTTGCCAATGGGAAAGTGATTCTAATAATCCATGGCAGGGAGTAGCTTTGCAATTAATCAAACTATGGCAATTGCAATAAAGTACAAACTAAAGCAAGGAATATGATGTTGGATGGATCCTCTGGAGTGTACTGTAGCATTTATAGAAAGCAAATGACAAGCTAGAATGCCTTTAATTTTCAGTTCAAGTCATGAATGGGGAGCCAGACATTTCTAGGGCAGCCCAAAAATAATCTTTTATTTATTATGGCCACAGGCTGATATTGATAAAAATGAAACATAAAATTTAATTGGGAAGCTTGCAGAATTACAATTTCAGATGAATTCACAGCCTTGCCAAATTTCTTTTGTAAAAGATAGGAAATTGACTGGGAAAGCATGAGACACTGAAACTTGGAGTGGGGGTGAGAACTGAATCCAAACACACCCACGTGACGCTGAGCCTCCCTCGCTTGTTCTTCTGTGTCTGGGGAGACCACACTTCCTTTGATTGAAAGGCCTGCAGTAACCTCAGCTGGGTTAGCGACATTCCAAGGGGATGCTCATTTTCCTCCAGACCTACCACAACACCCCCGCATTGCTACTAGACCAATAACTAGGTTCAAATCACAATATGCCCCAGATCAGGAACATATGATGACCCAGGAGGAAATGACTTACATACATTGCAAGATTTTGCTCACATATATGAGCAGAAACCTGAAAAATACATGTGGAGTAGATTTTGTAAAATATAATACAAGATTATTATTACTGTGTCTTTTCTTTGAAGCATAACCATAGGCCCTTTTTTAAAACAAACAAACAAACAAACAAATAAACTTTATTTTATGGAAGTTGTGTGAGTGTTAGCCCTAATAGAAACCAATAATGTATTATGATCCCGCAGTATTTGAGACAAAATTATACTAGTACATGAAGAGACAAAATGATTACTGGAACAAAATAGAGTCCAGAGAAATCCTTAAATATGAATGGGAATCGATTTGTAAAAGTGGTGACATTTCAGGTAAGGGTCAAAGAATATAGATAAATCAATAAATAGTGTAACAATAGACTATTGATCTGAGGAGGGGAAAAAGAGAAGCGAGAGAGAAAAAGGAAGCTGAATCCTTACATCATTTCTTACCTAAAATAAATTTCATCTTGGTCTATTCTTTGCAACTAAAAAAAATCGTGAAAGCATTACAATAAAGGCAGTATTTTATTTTCTTGGAATGATAAAGGTCTTTTAAAGTGTGACATAAAACCCAGAAGGTGTAAAGAATAGATTTATAAATTTGATCACATAAAAATTTAACAGCAAAACAACGCCCAAAGACAAAACAATAAACTGAGAAATGTTACTGTCACCCATATTGCAGACAAAGATTCATTTATTCAGTTTTACAAAGAACTACTATAAACTGTGAAAAGAAACTAAATCTTGGGACCCCAAACTCACTAAGCCAAAGGGAAAAGTCAAGCTGGGAGCTGGGTCATGCCAACCTGCCTCCTACTTTGGTTTCTAAATAAGATGGCTACAAGATGAAAAGCTACACATCTCCCCCATAGTTTGCCCACAAGGAAATTTCCTTTTTTCAAGTGAGTATGATTTAATTTTATATTTAAAAAATAACTTGTCTCCCCATTTTTTAAAAAAGAATTTTCCTATCTCTTTCTTCCTTGGCAGTTTTCTTCTTCACGGTTTTCTTCTCCTTGTTCTGGACAATTGCCCACAGTAAATACTCTCAAGCTCTGACCAGGTGGGATGACCCCAGGAGATACGGGAGAAGCAACTGACTGGGCTAGATGCAGGAGACCTGAGTTTCTTTTCCTAGTTTTGCCTCCATTTCACAGATCTCCAGCAGCTCACTGAATTGCTCCTAACCTCAGTTCCTTCCTTTGGGAATAAGGCTGCAGGGCAAGGTTCCTCTCAAGGTCTACATCAGCTTGGTGGCCAAGCAGTGACCTTCTGTTCAGCAGCTTTCCAGCCCCACTCCCTGTCCTGAGCCCCATCTCCTGCCTTATATGGAGGCTCCCTGGTGCCACCTTTCACATGGAGGTGCCATTGACACTGATGGAATACAGAGGGCTTTTATTCTACCCTACACCTGCTCTATTTGGGGGCTGCTATCAGCCACTTCACATCTTGAATTTGCCTTTGTTATCTAAATGGCCTCTTTGGGGCTAGAAAACATGCTCTGAGCCATCAAGGAGAGCTGTCTCTGTCTACGTTTGAAGTGGGTTTCTCTGAAAAATCCTGTCACTCAAATACCTGGGTGGCTCCTACGTTGAACCTACAGATGGTTAAGACACCTGTCTGTGGAAGGACTGTAGTCACAGGGCTAATGTTCATCTATATACACATGACATGAACAACTCTATAGTCAGGACATTGTGTGTGTTTGTGTGAACGTGTGTGTGTGTGTGCATGCACTGCCTTTTATTAAGGACTCCATATGTGCCTGCCAGTATACTTAATGCTTTACATGGGATACATTATCTAGTCCTCTAACAATCTTAAGAGTTATGTATTATTAATCCCATTTTATAGATAGGGAAAACCAAAACTCAGAGAAAACAACTTGCAAGGTCACTTACAAGAGACCGGTTTGGTTTTGAGATGTTGAGTCAAAGAGTATACACAAACTTCCCCCATCTATATCAAGCCTGTCCCCTTTGTTTTGTTTTTGTCAAGGACATAACAGGTCACCCAAGACACCCCAGTGGATACTGGACGAAGATGAAGGTCTTAGCTGACTTCTCTTGATTCTTCCCCAACTTGCTCCCTACCACCTGCCCAGCCACCACCAAAATTTGACTATTTCCACTCTCTTTCTTCACCAGATATTTGTTTAAATAAATAAAAACCTTCTGGTTGTCAGTATTTGCCAAGTTGTGGCAGTTGGGTGGGAGAGACAAGGGCCAGGGCTGAGGAGATGAGGTACAAAGTCAATATTTACGTGTCATTTAAAATATGGTCTGTGCCTGTGTCAGAAGTGTGCACAAATTTCTGAATCAATTTTGTTGAACTGGGCACTTTTTGGAGGATAACTAACATATCTTGAAATACGAGGCTAGGAAGCAATTTCACTGGGGCTCATTTTTTAGTGACAAGTTCCACTTTATCTCCAGTGCCTCCATTCTGAAAATCATAAGCATATGTCCTGCTGCTATTGAAATAAATTTGTCAAGACAACAAGCTGGCATAGACAAGGGCATGTGCAAAACAGGAAACCATTGCAAACGCTTCCATACTTCTCCGGGAGACAAATTACTTTGCATTTTTCACTAGGAACAACTATAGAAGTTAGTATTTTATTTCCTAGACCTATCAAAGCCTAATTGGTGCCCATATGTCATACTGTAATACTTCTTCCAGCCCTTTCAAGTCTGCTGCAAGATTAGGATGGGGGAAAAAAAGAATAATTTAGCTCTCCCGTGGATGAGATGACTCCATATGAAAATACACAGACTCCGTCTCTAAACTATTTGGGTATCACCTTTACTTTTTCTCGGTTCTTCATTAGTCCTCTCTCGTCCTCACAACCAAAACCCCACCAAGCCATGACACTCTCCCCGACAATATAAAAGCCCCACATCACTTCTTTGTAAGCCTTAAGATTATTCTAGAGCCCTTGATTAGTTTTGTAATGTCCCAGAGGAAGGCACACATAAGCTTTTTAAGAGGACACAATAAATAAGAAATTCATCATTAGTGAAGGCAAAGAACTTTTCTGGGAAGGTGCAGTGAACGGAACGTGTGCGTGTCTTCTCCTCAAATTCTTATGTTGGAATCTGCACCTCCGTGGTGGTGGTATTAGGGGATGGGGCTTTGCTTAGATGAAGGTGGAAAGCCTTCTCCATGAAGGTGGAGCCCTGATGAATGGGATTAGTTCCCTTATAAAATAGGCCTTAGAGAGCTAGCCAGCCCCTTCTGCCATGTTAATGACACAGCTAGAAGGCGCCATCTGTGAACCGGGAAGTGAGTCCTTATCAGACGCTGAAACTGCTGGCAACTTGATCTTGGACATCCAGTCTCCAGAGCTGTGAAAAGTAAATTGCTATTGTTTAGAAGCTACCAGTCTATGGTATTTTGTTATAGCAGCTCAAATGGACTAAGATAGAGGACAGGGATTTTTGTTGATTTTCTTCACCCTACACCTCCAACATCTAAGAAAAAGCCAGGCACATTCTTGGTGCTCAATAAATATTTGTTGAATTAAGAAATAAATAAATTGTAGTGGACATTTGCAGCTGTTGCCTGTCTACATTCATTCCTTTCTTTCTGCTAACGGCACCTTAAGCCTTCTTTGGTGAACCTCTCTTTTCTCACCCTTAGTGCACATGGCTCAGGTATAACTGATTCATCCCCAGCTGCAAGGCAGAGCTCATGTTCCAGGCCTAAGCCATGGGCCACAGTGATTGGTTCAGAAATGGTACATGATCCAGGAAAAGTCAAATGAGGCCCAATATCCAGCTCTGATGGGAACTCTGGGAATATGGAGTTTTTTTTCGCCACTGGAAGTGCTATCTCTAAGGATAGTATAAGCCAGGAGCTTTTAGGGTTCACCCCATAGAGATGTCCTGTCTAAGAGTCAACACAATACAGAGAAAAGCAAAGCCAGAGATGGAGATAGAATGTGAACTCTACATGTGTTGTTTATCCCTAGCATCTAACTATACCTGGGACCCAAAATCCCTTGGAGTTTTTAAGTTATATGACCTAATAAACCCCTTTAAGTCAAATGAGTTTCTGAAAATCTAATGCTTAAAAATAATAATAAAATTAAGAGATGAATTAGGGAAATGTCAATGATTTTACCATCCTGGTAACTATGGTTCCTCTTAAAGTGTGTCAGTACTTGACTAGTACTAGTCAAGAATAAGGCTGCTGTTTCAAGGAGACCCCGAAATAAAGGAGATTGACATCTTAAAGGAGATGGACATCTTTCCCCCATGCAGAAACCTGGGAGGCGATATAGAGCTTTAATTATGGCTTAACTGGGATTTGACCTTGTTACTTTGTCATCCTCAAAATGCAGCTTCTCTTTCATGTCCCAAGAGGGCCTGTCTACACTCATGTTCCTGCCATCATGTGTCTTCCTGCCAGCTGGAAGGGAAAGGGGAGAAAGAGAAAGATTTCTACAGATAAAAGGCATCATCAACTTAGAGAAAGGTCCCGGTGGGTGGACCAGAAGACAAACCAAAAATAATCCTTCCTTCCTCTCTCTCGTTTTCTTTCTCTAAGCATTTATTGAGCACTCACTATATACCAGGTACTATGTTGAATGCTGGGGATATAACATTAAATAAGGCTGACTCAGGCCACACCTTCCTGGAGCTTATACTTCTAAGTAAGTGTATTAGTCTGTTTTCACACTGCTGATAAAGACATACCTGAGACAGGGTAATTTATAAAGAAAAACAGGTTTAATGGACTCAGAGTTCCAGCTGGCTGGGGAGGCCTCACAATCATGGCGGAAGATGATAGGCAAGACTTATATCACAGCAGGCAAGAGAAGGAATGAGAACCAAGCAAAAGGGGTTTCCCCTTATAAAATCGTCAGATCTTGTGAGACTTACTGATGACCATGAGAACAGTATGCGGGAAACCGCCCCCATAATTCACTTATCTCCCACTGGGTCCCTCCCACAACATATGGGAATTATGGGAGCTACAATTCAAGATGAAATTTAGGTGGGGACACAGCCAAACCATATCAGTAAGTTATTTTAAAATGTCAGATGTCCAATTTTAGATGGTGGCAGCTTTTAGGGAAAGATCTGGGCTTTTCTCTTTCATAAGGTTTAGAAAACTTGGCCATCCCCAACCTCTAAGTGGCTTTCAGTCTTCTGTCCCCATGGCTACCAAAGCAGCAAAAGATCTGCGACCTCCATTTCCATTTTGTGATGGACACAGTCCCAAGCATACACAGTTATGCACTGCATAACAACATTCTGGTCAACACTCAATCACATACATAACAATGGCCCCATAAGTTTATAATTCTATATTTTTACTGTGCCTTTTTGATATTTGAATACACAAATACCATTGTGTTACAATGACCACATTATTCAGTACAGTTACATGCTATACAGTTTTGTAACCTAAGATTATTAGGTTATACCATCTAGCATGTGTGAGTCCACTCTGATGTTTGTCATTCCATGACAAAATCATATAACAACACATTTCTCAGAACATATTCCCATCACGAAGTAATGCATGACTATATTAATTTTCTCTATCATGTGTGTGTTATAAATCTTTTATCTTTAATTATGCTAGTAAAAACTTTGTCTCTTTTCAAAGGAATTTCAGACAATTACAGGATGCAAGAAATGTTTCTTTGTCTATAAAATGGAGCTAATGATGCTTCTTACTGTATATGTTGTGAAAATTAAATGAGATTCTATATGTAAACTTCTAAGAATAATAAAGATGTCAACTCTTTCTAAACCATTTTTATTATATTTTCTGATCATAGAGCATTATTTCCCTCTTCCTAATTCTATTTAGGGCATCTGAAAGAGAAGGTGTCTGGATTTTTTTCCAATGAGTACATATTACTTTTATGTTTTAACAATTTAATATTCAAGAATAATAATATTTTGCATTTAAAAAAATAAAACAGCTCCTTATAAAGTATTTAAGCAATGAAGAAGAGTAAAAATAATTTTAAATAATACCAAGTGATTATTAGATGAATGATATTTTACATCTTTCTAAGTAGATATATAGTTTACAATGTTTTTAGTTCCAAAAAGATTTGTAAAATCCAAATAGAATTGCTTTAGCACATGGAAATGTGTTGATTTGTGTAACTGACATCCAGAGACAGAGTGATCTTCAGGGTTGGCCTGATCCAGCTTCCAGGATGCGGCAGAAGTCTTCACTTGCAGTGGTGAAAAGCGTCTGTAGCAGCTCCAGGTTTTGCACCTTTGAACCAACAAGTCCAGAGGGAGAGAGGGAGTTCCCTATGAAACCTTTTATCCTAAAAGCTGGGAAGCTCCTTCCCCAGACATCTCCGCCACACCTTCCCTCATGCTTCACTGGCCTGAGCTGGGTCACAAGCCCATTCCAGATTCTATGACAGGAATATGCCACACCCTGGTTGGTTTTGACCTGAGTTCCCCGGGATAAGGGATCATCCTCAGCCCAATCATTCCACCCTGGCTCTGGAGCTGGGTTCAGAGTCCTCTGAAGTACTTAGGTTGCCTAGTAGAGAGATAGAAATCTGAATGAAAATCACATTACTATTTGGAAAGGAGAGGTGAGGAAAGGGAAATGTATGCATTAGTCCATTTTCACACTGCTATGAGGAAATTCCCAAGATTGAGTAATTTATAAAGAAAAGAGGCTTAATTGACTCACAGTTCTGCATGGCTGGGGAGGCCTCAGGAAACTTAACAAGCATGACGAAGGCACCTTTTCACAAGTGAAGTGGTGAAGCCCCTTATAAAACCATCAGATCTTTTGAGAACTCGCTATCATGAGAACAGCATGGGGGAAACCACCCCCATGATTCAATTATCTCTACCTGGTCCCTCCCTTGACATATGGAGATTATTATAATTCAAGGTGAGATTTGAGTGGGGACACAGAGCCAAACCATATCATATGTTAAAGAGAGATTGAAAGATAAACAGACATAGACAGGCAAAAATTACAGAAATATGAGCATATTATACACACTCTTCAATGAAATATAATGGATTTAATATTACTTGAATTGAATGTTAGAAAAGTAAAACTAATGTAAAACTGAAAAATTGCTACCTCTTAGTTAAATATTCTTTACCACAGGAGATACTATTTGCTTAAAATTCCCTCTTGAGGAAATAAAGTTAAAAAAGGATATTATGAAAAATGTAAAAAGGTTGGAGTCATTATTCTTTTAGCAACATGTTTCAGTTTTAGACAATATTGAATGACTCACAGATCGGAAAAATGAGTAAATCTTTAGACCTGTACTTCCTCACATCTCCCCACCCCTCACTTCCCAATTTTGGCTCTAACATTATTTTTACAATATCATTGTTTATAATATTCACATTCTGTTGTAGAAACATTAGTCTCATATAATTATTTAATACCATCAGTTCCATGTTCAAATGAATTATGTGTTCCTAATAAGTCTTTTTTTATCCCAGATTGTACATTTCCAAATATTTTATTTCTATTCATCTCTAAATTGACTGTGTTTCATCACTGAATAATTCCTCTCAAGAAGAACTCATGAGTATGTGTTCCCTGAGTTCTGTTGAGGATCAGAATATTTATCCGTGACTTTTATACTGGAACTCATTCTGGAAGGGTTCTTGAGTCACACTTTCCCTCGGAAATCCTAGGTGGTGCTTTATTATACTTTAACATTCAATATTGATTATTAGCGTCAAAGGCAAACCTAACTGGCTTCCTTTACTTTTTATGTCCTATGCCACAGTACTTTTTATAAAAGTCCTTGAAGTTTGACAAGTTAATGAGGATATGTCTCACTGCTGATCATTTAGTATTTGTTTTTCTTGGGTCATGGTGTGCTCTTTCAAACTGCAGATTTGTTTCTGCATTTATCAGATTTTTTTGTTTGTTTGTTTTATAGCTTTGAATATTTTGTCTGTCCTATTTGCAGATTTTCTACAACCAGGCTTAACAGCTAGGCTCAAATTGCTTCATGCTTTTCACATGCAATCACTGTCTTTATCTTAAGCATTTTTTCTGTCTGTGAGTTTATTTTGAGCTGTGCCTATTTATGTTTTCAGACATTTTTATCTATTTATCAGTTCTATAATCATGTTGTTTTGGTCCTTAATTCATTTCTATAGGACAGTAGAAAATCACTTTTCCAGATCATTCTCTTGTTTCATCATTTCCTCTTTGGGACCCACTATGTTGAATTCATATTCTTATTAACCTGTCCTATAACCTAAAACATTCAGGGAAAACAATATACTCTGATCATTTGTTTCTTTTCAGATCTATAGTTTTTGATTCAATTTTTCAATATTTTGGTAATCCAAGGCTTCCAAAGTGAGCACAGAGTAAGAAACTACTTTTCTAAAATCTCTCCTTCCTTTCTTTGTCCTCCTCTTTTTTAAGTTTATGGCATCGGGTCGCTCCCATTTCTTTGTTTGTTTGCTATTGCTGGTTTTTTGTGGGTTGTCTTTTGTTTGTTTTGTTTTTTGCTTATTTTCATGATTTTTATTTACATTTTAAATGTTGGAGGAGGAGAGTCTCTATTTTGCCTTTATTCTGCCATCCTTGTTCAGAAGTCTATATTGTTTATGTTTATTTTCATTTGTTTAAGCCAGGAAAAAATGATCTCCATTAAAAAAAAATCAAAGAGATCATGTATGTGAGGTTCATTAAAAACTTTAAAATACTATGCAAGCATTATTTTTAAAAGATAAAATAAAATTTTAAGGTTGGACTAAACCTAGGGTCTTGCGTTTTAACCCCATACTCAACTCAGAAATCCACGTGCAGCGTTCCTGATGATGGCTTCTGCTGCTCTCCGTGATGGGGAACTCACTCTTCGGCAAAGCACATCACTTAATGAATGCACAGCTCTTGCAGTTAGTAGTTACCTCTCATAAGGCCAAATGTGCTTTCTGGAACTTCAGCCATAATTTCTTGCTCTGCCCAACTTCGTAAGTGGATACAATGGCCACACTGAAAGTTGTCATAATATAGAGACATTGGCATCCTGAAGAGAAAAAATGAAAACTAAAAGATTCAATGTATTGTATAGGAACCATACAGACCACAGTAATTTGTGTGAACTCCTTTCTATTTGTACCCAAAAACACGTGGCAGAAAAAAAATTGGTTTTAACAGTGAAAACATCTGACTAACTTTGTAGCAACTTTTTCTTTGAATTTAACTGAATCCTACAAAATCCTTACTCAAAGCTCATAGATAACTGCTCCTAGAAATGTTGGCAACCCTTTAAAAAATTAAACGGAGTGTTGCTGATATCTGGCCATTATCGCCTCTTTCTGCCACTCAAGCTGTTGAATAAGCACTTGTTGAGTGAGAAACACATTTCCCAGTGTTCAGACCACTTCTCAGGAGGAAACAGCCCAAGGACCACTTCCTGGCCTGCACACTCCGGCTTGGTGGTGCCACACAATCCATTTAGAAATAGTGTTTGCACAAATAACTGTTCCTGTAGCCAAATGTTTTAAAAATACTTTTAAAAGCCTTTTTAAGAATTCTAATTCTAGCCTGTATCAGAAGTGTGTTAAAATTCTGCAGATCTTTTTGCATTTTATATCAGTTAAGCTTCCCTTGAAAACACTTAGGAGCTTTTGATCAGTTTTTATTCTCCTTTTGAGAGTGAATTTTCTGGCATCAGAAGTTTCTAAGGCAATTGCATGGCACTTCAATACTGAGCACTTAGGAATTAGGTAAGAGGCAGATAACGGAAGCATAAGGGAAGCATAGCGATCCAAGGTGGTAAATGCTAAAGGACCCCTGCGTCTCTCCTAGTCCCACCTTCACCTCCACTGAAGGCTAATGTGCTTTGCACATTCTTTTCACAGCCTCCGTAATAAACAGTGACATTTCTGTGCCTGTGGAAGCCCTTAATACCCTTCTGTGGGGTTTCATTTTTAGATCAATGCACACAAGCTTTAAGTCATACTCAACAAATTCTATAATTCAAAAAGCCTTCCTTCCCTTTATGTCTTCTTCCTTCCTTTCTCTTTCTCTTTCTTTCTTTTCTTTCTTTCTTTCTTTCCCTCCTTCCCTCCTTCCCTCCTTCCCTCCTTCCCTCTCTCCCTCCTTCCTTCCTTTCTTTCCTTTTTTTTTCCTTTTTTGAGACAGGGCCTGGCTCTGTGACCTAGGCTGGAGTGCAGTGGTGTAATCACAGCTCACTACAGTCCCAGCCTACCAGGCTCAAGTGATCCTCCCACCTCAGCCTCCCGAGTAGCTGGGATTACAGATACATGCCACATCAGCTGGCTACTTCTTTTTTATTTTGTAGAGACAGAGTCTCTCTGTGTAGGGCTGGTCTTGAACTCCTGGCCTTCAGGGATCCTCCTTCCTTGGCCTCCCGAAGTGCTGGGATTACAGGTGTGAGCCACCACACTCAGCCCAAAAAGACTTTCTTAGAATCTTAATTTTGTTTTTCCTCTTGAGGACCGGGTCAGTATTCTCTTCAGTTACCTCAGCCTTTTTCTCATCCTCCTCTTTTTTCACTTCTGGAAAGGGGCAAGTTTATCCCCATGGGCTTTTGTGCACCTACCCCTGACCTTGTGTATGGGTCTACTCTCCAGCCCCGGTCCTTTCCCTGAAACAAATGAAGGCGAAGATTTACCAGAGTATATCGCAGTCCCGGGCTTTTGCAGACATTACTTCATCTCTTTTCCATGACTCCCTGAGACAGGTTCCATCATCACCCCAATTTCACATACTGGGAAATGAAGAGTTAAGTGGCTAGCCCAGGGATAGCCATCTAGGAAGCAGAAGAAACCAAATTTAAATATAGACAGTCTGATTCTAGAGCATGTACTCTCAAGCCCCACACAATGCTGCTGCCCTATGAACTATCACACCACGTGCATATGATTGTATCAGGTACCTTCGCATAAAACACATGATCAGCAGGCTTTGCTGTGCTTTCCTGGAAACTCACCCAAGTGGTCATCTCCAACACACATCCTGTGAGCACCTCTCAAGGTACTAGCTACCCTAGGTGATAAAAGTGGCAGGGGAAGCTCTCTGTGGGTGGCACATGGTGCTGGCATAGTCTTACATGGGGTCTCACAGGGCTAATGGAATTTCCATTTGGACCAATGTGGTAGATTGCATTACATGAAACCCTCCTGCTATGAAACACCTGGAAAAGCAGTATCTACTGAACCAGCATCCCTTTAAATGTCCCAACTGAGCTCAAAAGAAAGAAAAGAAAATCCTAAGGGCCAAAAATGAAATGGAAACTAAAACCAGGGAATAACCTGCAAACTGAAGTTGGGGCCACCCGGGGGTATTTGATGATCTCACAAACCAAGGAGTTTGGGATTTGATGGTTAGTCTGGGACAGAAGGAAAAATTGATATCCCATGTAAAGTCGCTACCCTTAGTGAAAGGGGAAAAGAGAGAAAAGGCCCTCTTCCCCTAAAAGACCAAAGGAAATGACAGGGAAGCTTGCCTCCTTGGAGTGAGCTCTGAATGGGGAAAAAGTTTTGAAACTCCAGGATTGCCTTCACCAGCTTTGGGGTTCAGAGTTGCACTCCCTCTATGGCACTGGAGACCTGTGAGTGTTAAATGAGCATAGAAACAGTTCTTAGATGTTCCTAAAATTCTAGCAAAAGCAGCACCAGAAAGAAGCCCTCAAACCTGGAGATCCAGGATTCCCATGTTTGAAACGCCATGTAAGCTGAATTCACAATCCAAGATTTTTTAAAACCCCAAACACATGAGCCAATGCCAGCAGGCCTATCAATAGAAGATATAAACCCTCCCCAAATTCAGCTTTGGTTAGGGACTATAAAATAAGAATGTTTAAGGTGATTAAGGTAAGAAAGAAATAATAAGAGACAAAGAAACCATAGAAAAGACTGAGCATATTTTACTTAACAGAACTTTGAGAATAAACAAAATAGTAATTAAGATTAAAAATTCAAGAGCAGCTGGAAAGAGAATCAGTAAAGCCATGAGTCCAGGGCTGTCTGATGCCTGAGACATATAGAAATGAGAAAAAATCCAGAAGGCAGCACAGACAAGCAAGAAGAAGCTCCCAGTAAAGCAATCTGGGGTCTTCCACCAGAAAAAAATAGACAAGAGGAGCTCTTTGTGCACTGGAGCTGCGATGTCGGTAAATATTTCCTAGAAAGGGCCAGTTAATAATCATTTTCAGCTTGGTAGCCATACAGAGACAGCCATACATCTCTGTCTCTGTCACACAGTGCATTTTTAACAACTCTTTAAAAATGTAGATATTTTCCTCAGCTCACAGGCTGCACACGAACAGGCTTTGGGTGGGATTTGGCCTGAGGGTTTTCGTTTGTGAGTCCCTGTGCTAAACCCTAAGACTGTAGCTGCTCGTAGGCATTTTCTATTGCATGAGAATAATCTGCCTGGGGATGGAACCATTCGAAGGATTCTCTGCCAGGAGGAGGACGAAGAGAACACAGATTCCCAGTGACATGGTGTGAGTGTCTGGACCCACCAAGTACAAAGACCTAATTTTTAGTTATGTGAACCAATAAATGTTCTTTTATCAAAAGCCAGTTTGCCTTGGTTTTATGCAACTTATGAACAAAAGAACAACTGGCAAATTTAGCAATGTGCTTGAATCTCTAAATCCTGTATGTGTGACAGTCTGCCTGCTTTAATATCATCTAAATTGCAATTACTATTATTCAGGAATTGCTGAAACGGTTACACCCAGATGAATGTAATAATTTTTTACAATCAGTTGCTGTGTGAGGGGAAAAATAGAAGAGAGAAAAACTATATTTTTGTGGGTGTCAGGTATTGCACTGATTGTCTTAGATCTTGTCCCACTGAATAGACACAACTCCTTTGTGAAATATGCATGGACTCTGTTTTATAGGTAAAAAAAAACTTGATTGTGAGAAGTAAAGTAACTGGTCTAAGGCCACACTTAGAGTTGAGTCATTGTGGCAGAGATCTTATGGTTTACAAAGGCCAAACTATCTGCTATCTCATCCTTTAAAGAAAAGGTTTGCTGATCCTGCTCTGGACAGAAGGAGATATTATCATTATTTTAACTGCTGGCTGAGATCATTCTCAAGAGAGAAATTGTCTTTCATTGGGAAAATACTTTGCTAAGTGTTTGGGCTAGAAATCCCTGAAAATGCCAGTATTTGGAGGAGCCCTAGCAGGAAGGGAAAGATGTACCATTTTACATGAGAAAATAAGAGGAATATTGGATATTGGGTCCTGCACAAAAAGTGGGGAGGAGGATGGAGGGAGGGGCAAGCAAGGAGGGTGGCAGAAAAGAATTGGGGAGAAAGAGTCTGGAAAGTTTTCAGGAAGTAGGAATGTAATATGAAGCTTGCAGAAAAATCTAGTATCAGGTGTTAAGCTATTTGCTTTGTGGTATATCACCCTTCCCAGGATCCCCTGGCCTTCGGTAAAATGGCTCATTTTCGTGGTTGGTTTTGGGACAGGGAGTCAAAGAGAAGTTATGTGAGGGTCCAATGTCAGAGCTGAATGGAAAGAAGTAGCTCGAAGACACAGAGAACAAATTTTGACCAAGTTGAGATAGGAGGATAGAATTAACCATAAGACCGTAAACCATAAGAACTTCCTCCAGAATTTGGAGACCCCTTGCAAAGTGCTTTAGGTTTCCCTAATCCGTGAAATTAGGATCTGAACCAATCTCCCGTAGGGTTTAAGGGCCAGGAGACCTTATCTAATAGCAGAGTCAGGCACTTATTCAACAGAGATTGAATCAGGCATTCTCACTGCCTCTGGAAGCTCACACCCTGTGGGCAAACAGACCTCAGAACAAATGTGTAACAATTGCTCTGACAGAAAGATGAACAATGAAAGCACAAACAAAATGGTTGACTCTGCCTGGGTGTCAGGGAGGACTTCTCTTAGGAAGTGATGTTTGAGCCCGGCTTTGAAGGATGAGAAGGAGGTAATCACTCAGGAGAAGAGAGAATCTTCCAGCCAGAGGGAAGAGGAGGTGCACAAATGTGAAGCCAGAAAGAGGGTGTCAGGAAACTGAAGGCTCCCTGCAAGACAAGAATGAGAAGGACAGAGGAAGGAGCGTGGAGAAGTGGGTCACACCCATGAGGTTTCATACCTTCTTTTTTCCTCCCTGACACACATTGCACAAGGAAGGCAATCAATGAGATTTGCTCTCAGGTTGGTTAGCACATCTATTATTTAATAAGAATTGGGGTTTGATGGGGTGGCCCCTTTCTTTTCTTGTTCTTTGGAGCATTTACTGTTTGGTGGCCTTACAGCTGCTCTTCTTACTGTGAACACGTCTTGACTGAACATCATGATATGCATTCAAGAGTCAGGGAGGCTTAACTGATTGTACTGCCAAGGGCAGCAACAGGATGTATTAAGAAAAGCACAGCCTTGAGTTTAAATGCTGCTTCTGCCACTTCTTTGTGAAGAACAATTTATTTAACCACTCTGAGCCTCAGTTTCCCTCTCAATAAGAAAGAGACCGGGTGCAGTGGCTCACACCTGTGGTCCCAGCCCTTGGGGAGGCCAAGATGGAAGGATCACTTCAGCCCAGGAGTTCAAGACCAGCCTGAGCAACATAAGGAGGCCCCATCTCTACAAAGAATTTAAAAATTACCCAAGAGTGGTTGTGCATGCCTCTGGACCCAGCTAGTTGGGAGGCTGAGGTTGGAGGATCACTTAAGCCTGGGAGGTTGAGGCTGTAGTAAGCTGTGATCATGCAACTGTACTCAATCCTGGGTGACAGAGTGAGATCCTGTCTCAAAAAGAAAAAATTTTTTAAAAGGGTAGATAATAGTATCCATGTGACAGATTTGCAGTGAGGAGTAAATGATAGGAGAGCCCAGCGGCTGTCATCTAATAGGTGTTCAGTAAATACGAGTTTCCTATTTTCCAGTTAGATGAGATTTATTTTGTACCTGATTTTTTGACGATTGTTTAGAGTTGTGATGTTCAATATGATGGATAGCCACTAGCCATGTGCAGCTATTAAGCACTTGAAATGTGCCTAATCTGAATTAGAATGTGCTGGATGTGTGAAATATATACCAGGTTTCAAAGACGTAGGATGAACTAAAGAATGTAAAATATTCCATTAATAAATTTTTACATTAATTGTCCATTGACATGGTAATATTTTAGATATATTGGGTTAAATAAAATATATTCTTAAATCAATCTTACTTGTTTCTTTTTCATTTTAACATGGCTACTAGAAAATTTAAAATTCATTTGTGGGTTGCATTATATCGCTATTGGACAGTTGCTGCTTGTAGAGGAAAGATGGAATGAAATTTCAAGGCCTCTCTAAAGCCCAGGTGACCAATAAAATATTTCTAGTTTTTCAACTTTTGCTATAAAGATCTAGTCGCCTAAAATTCAATGGAATTTGGAAGTAGGATGAGGCACTTCATCAGTGGGAATTAGGTTAAATGAACTTTGACGGGGAAAAAATGCAGTTGTCAACATTTACTTTGGTTGCATTTCCACCACCAACTGAATACCTTGTCCTCTAATGTTACACGTAAGTGTGAGGTTAAGAGCTGTCTCTCTAACTCACTTCTGCTGGCCAGAATCCTGAAGCCACATGCTACACTGCTTTGTCTTTCCTGGATTGCACAGTGAAATTGTTTTCTCTTTATGTATGACAGAGCCTTCACTTCTTGAACTCCTCATCCTTCTCAGAAACCACACAGGGATGTCCCTGGGCTGCAGAGGAGTTTCTTTCAAATACTTTAAACCAGCGGGAGACCTCGGGTTTGACATTAAAACCATTTAAATACACATATGCACATGCAGAAACCCAGCACAGGGCGGGGTGGGGGGTGAGCAGTGGCGGGTATGGTCTCTCTTAAAAAAATTCAATGCGCTCACTGGCTTCTAGATACAGAAAAAAGCTGACGCATTTCTTCACATACCATAGTTTCTCTTTCTTGCCATCATCTGTGGGCCAGTTTGCTAGGGAGGGAGGGGGTGACTGGGGCTCCCACTAAGCACTTGTGCAAGTGGAGGCAGAGAGGCAAAGGAGGGTGCAGCCAGCATTCGTTACAACACCACATCATTGTCACAGTTTCTGCTTCCTTTTCTTCCAATCCCCAACCCTCCCACCTGGGTTCCAACCCTAACACTCCTCACAAATTGCTGCCTCTTCCTAAGTACACCACTACCTCCAGGCTGTAAATCCAGTAAGTGTTTTTTAGCCACATCACAGGAATGACCCTTAACATCTGGATCCCTTAATCCAGTGTTGACCACAACGATGGTGTACTATAGCCATGGGCACTGCCCCCTTTTCTCTCCTTCCTACCCACACCCTGCAGCAGGCTTCCTCCTGCCTGGCCTAGCAGCCTTCAGAAATGGCTCATTCAGAGGCACTCAAGGCATACATACTGCCACGTCATAGATATTGTTCAGTTCTCATCTTTACTAACCTCTCAGCAACACACCACTCCTCCCATCTTCAAACACTCTCTTCCTTGGCTTTCCAAAGCCAGCTGATATGGTTTGGCTGTGTCCCCACCCAAATCTCATCTTGAATTGTAACTCCCACAATTCCTATATGTTGTGGGAGGAACCCGGTGGGAGGTGATTGAATCCCCTGGGGGTGGGTCTTTCCTGGGCTGTTCTTGTGATAGTGAATGAGTCTCATGAGATTGGATGGTTCTAAAAACGGGAGTTTTTCTGCACAAACCCTCTTCTCTTGTCTGCTGCCATGTGAGAGACCTTCTGCCATGATAGTGAGGTCTCGTCAGCCACATGGAACTGTAAGTCCAATAAACCTCTTTCTTTTGTAAATTGCCCAGTCTCGGGTATGTCTTTATCAGCAGCGTGAGAACAGGCTAATACACCATCCTTATCTGGTTCTTCCTACGGCTTTGCACCTTCCCTTTCTACCTCCTTTGCAGGCTCAATTTCTTTCTCCTGACAATGAAATGTTAGATTCCTAAGACTTGGTCATAAGTCCCTTCTCTTCATCTATTCTAATACTTTCTCCCTCAACATTCAGAAATTATTATTACCAGGATATCAATATTCAGGATTTTGAAATCTGATAATTCTGACAGTTTTCAGATTTATGTCCTCAGTGCAGAATGTCATTCTGAGCTCTAAACCCATACATCTAACCTTTTACTTGACATCTCAATTTGCATGTCTCAAAGACCTTCAAAGTCAACTGAACAAACCTAAACTCCAAAACCTGATTCTCATTAAGTGTTTTATCATTCAGGGGATTATAGTTCATTTCTTGCATGAACCAGCAATCAAAGAGATCCTTTGAAATCTCTCTTTCCTTCACCTTTACCACCTCATCCATTATATCACCAAGTCCCAATGACCTCACATGCCAACAATCTCTCAGATCCAAGGAGTTCTTTTCACCCTCCCTGCCAACCCCCAAGCCAAAGGTACCATCATTTCTTGCTTGGACTGCCTCAGTAGCCTCCTGTCTTCTTTTTCTCTCACTCTCCTCCAAACATAGCCACCAGAATAATGTGGGATTTTACTTTCCAGACCTGTTGAGTCTTCACTAACCTAGTTCCCTTCTAAATTTTGAAAGACATAGCCCATCAGGGATGTGGCTTGGAAGGTCCACGACTCTAAAAGCACTAAGATTTTGTATGAGTTCATAGAAGGAGAAAGTTACTTCCAGCAAGTGGGCCAGGGCAGGCTTCACTGAGGTGGGATGTTTGACTCTGAATGGTTTGTACCTGCCATGTGAATATTAAGAGGGTCATTTCAGGCCAGGTGTGGTGCTCATGCCTATAATTCCAGTGCTATGGGAAGAAGCCAAGGTGGGAGGATTGCTTGAGACCAGGAGCTTGAGATCAGACTGGGCAACAAGCAAGACCCATCTCTACAAAAAAATGTTTTAAATAGCAGTTATAGTGGCACCCGCCTGTAGTCTCAGCAACTTCGGAGGTTTAGTGTGGAGGGCTGCTGTGCTCCAGCCTGGGGCGATAGAGCAAAACCCTCTCTTCAAAACAAAACAAAACAAAACATCCCATCATTTTAGGAAGTGAGAACAACATGAACGAAAGCAGGGAGGTAATATAAGACAGGTATTTGTTCACCTATTCATTTAACAGTTAATTATAGAACATTTGTTACGAGTGAGACACTGTTACAGGTGCTAGGAATACGTTGATGAATAAAACAGACATGGGTCTCATAGAACTTACAGTTGAGAGCTGCAGTGTGGGGAGTGTATTGGATACCAAAGAACATGAAGGGAATCATGGGGCATTTTGCTGCAGAAATAAGTGAAGACCAGATCAAGAAAGTGACTTGAACAGGTAACAGGACTTTTTGATTTTATAAAATCAAGACTTATAAAGTCAATGCCTTGAGGGGACAGTTGGAAAATGTAAATTAGGGGAGTGGGCTGGGTGTGAGGTAAGAAAAAGTGGGGATTTGGGCAAACTAGAAATCTCAACCCTTGTTCAAGGAGTGAGTGATTACCCAGCCACAGCTAATTATCACCATTCAGAAATGTGGATCCAGAACCTCTGCTATTGAAGGAAAGAAATCCAAGCTTTTAGAGCAACCTTTGGTTTGTTAAATTTTGATAAGTAATTTGATTTTTTTTTTAATGCCATGAAAGTATCAAACTATGACTTTGGGTTGAATTCAGGTTGCAGGACAGCAGTTTATGAGCTCTACTTGATACAAATGGGAGCCGTCGAAGGCTCCTTGTCTTAGTCCATTTGGCTACTATAACAAAATACGTTATACTGAGTGGCTTATAAATAACATAAACTTATTGCTCAAAGTTCTGGAAGCTGAGAAGTCCAAGATCAAGGTGCTAGCAGATTTATGTCTGATCAGGGCCTGTTCCTTATAGATAGTTCCTTCTACATGTCTTCATCTGGCAGAAGGGGCAAACAAGCCCCCTCAGCTTTCTTTTATAAGGCAATAATCCCATCATGAGAGTGCTGACCTTATGACTTAATCATTTCCCTAAAAGCCCCACCTTATAATATTATCGCATTGAGGATTAGGTTTCAATGTATAAATTTTTCAGGGACGCCATTGTTCAAACCACAGCATATTATGTGTAAAATGTGTCGAAGATGAAAACTCTTTAGGCAAAAACCCCACTGGAAGTGGCCTAGGAGACACAGCACGAGAATCTGGATTAGAATTTAGGCAACAAAAAAGGAGATGGGCCTCCTCCAACAAATATTTTCCTTTTCTTTTTTTGAGATGGAGTCTCACTCTGCCACCCAGGCTGGAGTGCAGTGGTGTGATCTCAGCTCACTGCAACCTCTGCCTTCCAGGTTCAAACCATTCTCCTGCCTCAGCTTCCCAAGTAGCTGGGATTACAGGTGTCCGCCACCATCCCTGGCTAATTATTGTATTTTTAGTAGAGACAGGGTTTCGCTATGTTGGCCAGGCTGGTCTCAAACTCGTGACCTCAGGTGATCCGCAGTGCCCTCTCACAGTGCTGGGATTACAGGTGTGAACCATCCACCAGCCTCCTCTATTTTCTTAGTAACTGAACTGCAATGTGCCAGACTGGAAAACAAAAGGCTAGATTTGCCAGCCTTTCTTCTAGTTAGGTTTGGCTGTGTAAATAAATAATTCTGTCCAATGTGATGATAACGGATTGCTGGGGCTTCGGGGAAAAGATTTTGAAATGGATATGCCTTTTGGTCCTTCCACTCTTCTGTTTTTATCATTCTGAGATGTAGACACAATGGCAGAAACTTCAGCAATTATCTTAAGCCAAAAGTCAAAGATGATAAAAAAGTAAGATGGAGGGACTAGGGGTCTTTAAGACACATAGGACACCATTTCAGCCCTGAGTGGCCTGCCTGCCTCAGGATGTCTACTTGAAAGAAAAATTGGTTTTCTATGTTTAACTTGCTATATTTTGACTTTTCTGTTATATGCAGTCAAACCCAACCCCAACTGAGAAAGCAACTAATTAAATGCAGAGAGCAGGAGGTAATAGGAGCCCAGGTTTGGGTATACAGCATTGGAACAACAGTCATAGCAAGAACCTAGATGCACATTAAAAGGAATAAGAATGTGGGCACCAGGGACCTATTGAGTGTTCCCCACGTCCCAAGTGCTGTTCTAAGTGCTTTGTGTGTGTTAATTCATTGAACTCTAACAACAAGTCTATGAAGATACTAGTCTATAACAGTCTTATAAATGGGAAAACTAAGGCACAGGGAGACCAAGTGACTTGCTCAGATCTCCAGCTAGCAAGAAGTAGAACCATGAGTCATCCAACGGCTCTGTCTCAGAGCCTGCACTTGTAACCTCCACCCAATATAGAGCACAATGCTTCCTTTTGCCTTGAAAATGCAAAGGCTCTTCCTGCCTCAAGGCCTTTGTCCTAATGAATTCTCTGTCTAGAAGGCTCTTCCTCTAGATTGTTATGTGGCTTGCTCTTCTCCTAATTCTGGTCTTAATTCAACTTTTGCCTCCTCAAACAGACCTCTGATTCAGCACTTGGGGGACTCTTGCTATGCACGTTTCTCATGCAGAATTATGTGCTCACATTCTCAGATGCCTACAGTTATGTTTCCACATTTAAGCTAAATAGAATGCTCTATTTAAAGAAACAAAAATAAAAACCTGGAACTGTTGGTGCCAGACAGTCATCCATGTCCTCAAGAAATTCTCTGACAAGAGAGATCCAAGATGTCCGATTAACAACAGCTCAGGAATGTAGCTCCCAGTGAAAGCGCAGAGAACGAGTGGATGCCGCACTTTCCGACAAATTTTTGTTGCCCACAGACCGGGAGATTCCCGGCAGAGGAGCCACATGGGTCGCCAGTGCGACTCTTTTGGCTGGCGCGGCTGTTTTGCCGGCGCCCCAGCGTGGCGCTTCCCGGTGCGGAGTATACGAGACGGAGGGGCTCGGCTGGTCCCATTCCCACAAGGAAAACAGCAATTGGAAGCGCTGAGGACTGAGAGTTTCACAGCAAGCACAGCGAACCCTGGAAGGTCCGGCTCTGTGGGGAACGAGCATCCGCCAAAGGAAAACTAAGAAACAGAAAAACTTCATCACCGGGCGGAGAGAGATCCAAGATGGCCGTGTAGCAGCAGCTCAGGATTGTAGCTCCCAGGGAAAGCGCAGAGAGGGAGTGGACGCCACAATTGCAGATGAATTTTTGATGCCCACAGACTGGGAGATTCCCGGCGAAGGAGCCACACGGATCGCCAGTGCGACTCTTTTGGCCGGCGCGGCGCTCCTCGGTGCGGAGTGTACGGGACTGGATGCCCTTTTAGTCGGGCTCGGCCGGTCCCATCCCCACAAGGAGAACAGCAATTGGAAGCGCTGAGGACTGAGAACAAGCACAGCTGAACCCGGGAAGGCCCAGCTCTGTAGGGAAGG
>CAUYQU010035019.1:0-20787 GCA_963574635.1 Cheracebus regulus
TTTTTGCAGTCTACCCATCTGACAAAGGGCTAATATCCAGAATCTACAAAGAACTAAAACAGATTTACAAGAAAAAAACAAATAAGTCCATTCAAAAGTGGGCAAAGGATATGAACAGATACTTTACAAAAGAAGACATACATGAGGCCAATAAACATATGAAAAAGTGCTCCTCATCACTGGTCATTAGAGAAATGCAAATCAAAAGCACATTGAGACACCATCTCACGCCAGTTAGAATGGCAATCATTAAAAAATCTGGAGACAACAGATGCTGGAGAGGATGTGGAGAAATAGGAACACTTTTACACTTGGTGGGAGTGTAAATTAGTTCAACCATTGTGGAAGACAGTGTGGCAAATCCTCAAGGACCTAGAAATAGAAATTCCATTTGACCCAGAAATCCCATTACTGGGTATATATCCAAATGATTACAAATCATTCTACTGTAAGGACACATGCACATGAATGTTCATTGCAGCACTGTCTACAATAACAAAGACCTGGAACCAACCCAAATGCCCATCGATTTTAGACTGGACAGGGTAAATGTGCATACACACCATGTACTATGCAGCCATAAAAAACAATGAGTTTGTGTCCTTTTAGGGACATGGATGAACCTGGAAACCATCATTCTCAGCAAACTGACACAAGAACACAAAATCAAACACCGCATGTTCTCACTCATAGGTGGGTGTTGAACAATGAGAACACATGGACACAAGGAGGGGAGCATCACACACTGGGGTCTGTCCGGGAGGAAATATGGGAGGCACAGTGGGGGGTGGGGAGTTGGGAAGAGATAACATGGGGAGAAATGCCAGATATAGGTGATGGGGAGGAAGGCAGCAAATCACACTGCCATGTGTGTACCTATGCAACAGTCTTTCATGTTCTTCACATGTACCCCAAAACCTCAAACGCAGTTAAAAAAATAATAATTAAAAAAAAAAAAGAGCGATCAAGGTCCCATGTCCCAACAGCAATTGAATTTTCCTGTTCAGAAGGGGGACTGAGGGAATGTATTCTCTTCCCGGGTCCACAAGGGGGCACAGTTTCAAAGGCAACAACTTCCCAGCACCATACCTCCACCCATGTCTCCATCCAGGAGCTTAGATGTCTTCAACTTTCGCGGGCACAGGAAGACAGATAGATTTAGGGGATGCACATCTGATTAATTAAACACTGAACATGAATGTGAAGGAGCAGAAACAGTTAAGGATGACTCCAAGCTCTAGAACTTGGAAAACTGTGGAGTGGATTGTGATATAGGAGAGAACACATGTTTAGCAAATAGAAAAATCTAGAGATCCATTTGAAATAAATACACACACACAAAACGGTCTTCGGAATAATCAGTTGGAGATCGAGCACACCTGCCAAGTCCATGCCATCAGATGCTGGTGATAGTTACTAATCATCTGAGGACTTAGTCTCACTTAAACCATAAACCAGTGAAACCTAATTGATGGGATGTCAGTGCTGTTTTAGAATAATCTGATCTCCTGCTACCTGATTTCTGTTTTCCAGTTGCCTTAAAGTAGTGCCCTAGTTTAAATAATATTGCATACTAATCCTCCTACTCAGATGGTCTGACAGACTGATCAGCCTAGCTTGTCTTTATGCTTGTTGCTCGAGTGGCAAGATCCCCCTTAGTCTATAATTTCATCCACTTAGTTGCTCTGGGTGCTCTTGCTTTGCTCGACTGGACTTGAAATGTCCCCAATTTCAGACTTTTCTTTAGCCTATCAGACACTATCTAAAGTTGGCTCATTTCCCCATCCAATATTATATTGTATCCATACTTACAGCCATCTCTTTGACAAGTGCCCACTTACTTCTGAGATATGGTATTGCTCAGGAAATCTATATATTTATGGGGAAAAGTTCCAGGAGTCAGTGATCAATATGGATTTTTTGTCTCTCAGAAGAGAGGTAGCACAATCTAGATTTGGCTAAACAAGAGGTGGTAAAAGTTGAGGGAACTTTCAAAACATAGAAACCCAGCCTCTCAGAAGCTGACCCAAAATCTATAGTCAGAAACTACTCTGTAAAAGAGTAGGACACAAACAGAAACATCTAGAGATCGGTTTTCTATTTAAGAAATAGTTCTGCGGAATCATTTTTCTATTCTAGCCTCAGAAAAGTATCTGGAATATTGTAATTATGATATTCCTGCTTACCTAAAAAATCTAATTGTTTAGCAACGCTTCTTTTTATTCATAATTAGATCACTCATAAAGCATATACCTTCATGTGAAGGAGAGATAGAAAAGGAAGCAAAACAAAGTAAAAAAGAGAGATTCTTTTATTACTGTTTGGCAATTATGTTTCTGTATTTTAATCTAGTTTATATAAAAAAATTTTAAAAAGTTTCATAAAAAATCAATTTCTTTGCACAGAATAGCTATAAATATTTGTCAGATAAGTAGGAAACAATTTTGATTTTATTAGCATTACCTAATATGTTTTATAGTAATATTTTTGAACATTTTCATTTCTATTATCTCATTGTACACTACAGCATAGCTGATGGTCCTGAATGTTTATTCTATTGGTTTCTAACTGGAGAGGAACTACGTTATTATTAATATGTTCTATGGATTAGATCAATGAATTCTCATGTTAAAAAGTTTGCATGGGTTATCATATTCACCTGCCAGTATTGTAAAGTAATACAGATGCAGTAGAGTATCTACCAAATGAGTAAAGTATTTTCAAGAAAGTGGAATATAGATAATCCTTTACTGTCATTATGCAAATGGAGGTGAGGGCAGGGGATTTCAGATGTTATGGTATAAATAAAAACATTGTCTCCTGAGGAATGAGAATGTGTGCTTTGGAATTCAACATACCTGAGTTCTAATTCTGACTCTGTCACCTTCTAGTTGTATGACTTTTCACAACCAACTTAATCTCCTTGAATACCAATTTTACTATCTGCAAAACTGGGATAATAACATCTATTCACTCAAGTCAGTATGAAGTTTTATAGAATAATGTATGTCATGTGCTTAAGTCAGTCCCTGACTTAAGGACTTTATAAATAGCTAGGTAACATTATTTTCTTTATTTTTTTCCATGGATGATATTTTAATATGTAGATCTGGAAAACCAGGCAGATAACTGTTGAATAGAAAAAGGGAATGTCTTAGGGTTGTGGGAGAGAAGATATTAGACACACTCAGAACAAGCTTCACAGTGCTGCCTGGGACTGCCTTTACCTGTAGGAACCCTAATTGTATCTTTTCAAAAAATTATCTAATGTCCTGATTCAATTCCATTCATTTACCAGAAATATCCTTCTTCAGACTCTTAATACACAGATAATTAGAAGTGAGATCAGCTGACTTCTCCATCCTTCTGTCCTAATAACCATGGTAAATGCACTTAAAGATAGATTAAGGCAAAGGAAGAAAGGACAAAATAACTTGCTGTCTCCTACTCTGGCTTAATTCTACTCTCTACTCTAACCTGGCCTGTTTATCACCATAATTAGAATCATTGCTTTGTTTTCACTGAAAAATTCTGTAGACAAGTCAATATTTCTTCTTCATTATTATGAATTTAGATGTACAACCTCTGTCTAGTGTGGTTGCCTCTGACAATCTCCACTTCCATTCTGATTCCTTCACCAAGATTTGGGAGTTATCAAGGAAAGAAGGAAAGGACATTCTGTGAAGACACAGTGTATGTGTTATACATTTTAGTGTAAGAATTAAATTGATTCATATCTTAGCCTAAATGAGATCTTGACTCCCTCTTAGTGAGTTTTTCTCTTGCATAACTTGAAAAGTGTGGGCTGGGAGAGCTAGCTATTCCTGTTTGGAATATATACCAACCTGAAAATGCCCAAGGTGAGCAGATTGGATTTGATGCCTTGATAAAATTATGTGTCCTCTTACTACATCATTTACTCTCACTTCCATCACCTGGTCTGTTCTTACTGTATGGTGGCAAGTCGCAGAAGATCAAGATTAGGCCTTGGACTAATTAAGAAGAAGTCAAAGTTAGCACTTTATCCTGTCTCTAAACTGGGTGGAATTGGGCCTCCACATGACTTGCACAGATTTCAACATGGCCAGCATATGACAGCCCCATAGAAGCTTTGCAAAAATTACTTATTTGTTGTTTATATTCTACACAACTCAAATCAAATCAAAATTTATGTGATGGAGCTCAAGCATAAGTTTACTTTTATAAAATGATCTTTAGGTTATTTTAATATGTAACCAAGCTTCAGAATCCTTGCACTGAGTATTAAATTATAGTGTACACTTAGATTTAAGGATCCATCTGATTTAGGGCTCACATAATAACCACTTTAAGCCTCTGTGCACATTTATCTGTGGTACTTTCAGAAGAGTAAAAGACAGTGACTTGTAGATAAGATTTGACTGTTCACATTCCTGCATTCCCACCATTTCTCTTTATATCTCATATGGTGTATCTATCAATAATATATATTAAATACATAAGTCATTTACATAGTTTAACATACAAATGTGAATATGTAATGTAAAAAAATGTTTACTCATCTATACATTTGTATATATAATTTATATATATTGTATGTATAATTATATATATATAGTATATATAATTTTATATATACAAATATAGATTATATATTAGTAGGAAATTGTGGGGCTTACAGAGTATTTGCAAGGCTGTCCTACATCTAATGCCACAGCTTTGAGTCCACAGGCCTGCAGAAAAGAACATGTGCAGCCTGGATCACGTAAGTATGAGAAGAAACCTAACAAGGTTGTTCTGATAGCCTGTGTCAATTCTTGTTTGCTTCTCACCTAGTGAGGTATCCTGTAGAAACTGGGTACCTTTCCCATGGTACTGAACCCACACATACATACACACACACACACACACACACACACACACACACACACACATCTAACCCAGGAATCATCAGGAATCACAGAAACTGAAGAAAGATCCAGAGAGAGAGTAGAGCAATCACAGGCTCAGCTGCCACTTCAGACAAGATGAATCAGTAGATCAACAGCAGCAAGGTAGGTGTGGGCATTTTAGAATGTAAAAGATTCCACTGTTTCCTCTCTGCATCTCAGAGAGAGGGTCTTAGTCCATTTTAAAAGAGATTCAGCATAATTAAGTCTAGGACAACAGAATATTCTAAATTTTGATTCACTGAAAATCAACTGATAATGGAGTTTAATTATATCTGCAGAATCCCAAAACAGCACCTACACTAGTGTTTGATTGAATAACTAGGAGAAAGTGTGTGTATGCTACACAGTGGCTGCTGCCTTCCTCCGTCTGCCAACTCCTGTGAGACAATCTCCCTTGTAATCAACTCTAACTAAAAAAGACTAGAAAGGGAATTCTGGGGACTATATTTCAGCTCAGTCAAGTTGACATATCTTAAAGCTATCATATATGACTTTTGTGAATCAACAGCAGTTTCCTAAACTTTTTCCTGTGTGAGAGAGGCCTCGGGTTCAGATTGACAGCTACTCAAGACAAATCAGTCCATCGGAGTACCTAAATTGTACAGCTGGTGACTGAAAGTATTGCTTCAAATTTAGTGTGTGCCTCTCTTCTAAAGACAGGCACCTCAGATCGAAGCTTCACATCTCGCTTATCCCTTACTTTCTTGTTTATGCTCTTTGTGTCTTCTAAGTTTTATAGGGCTGATTAATAGAAGTACTGGACTTAAAATGACCTCTTCAGTCTTTGCTTAGTTCTCCTTCCTTTATGCGTCTGTCACTAGAATAAACAAATCAAAACTCTATTGCTTTGTTATAACATTTATACAGGCATTCTAGAACTCTCATAATGTGTTTAACACCACTGATAATGAGAAGCCTGGCTTTTTTGAAGTATGGTCAATTTGCTTGTGGGATTGCATTGATTGTGCAATGATCTGTTCAATTGCTCACTCACTGAACTATGAAGAATCAATCCAGTTAGTCACAGAGATATGTCCATGCTCTCGCTAAACACTGTAAATGATTCAGTTTTTCTTTAAAGTGCTCATAAAGAGGGGAATTTAGGAAAAAATACAGAAAATCAAGAGCTATTCGGGAGGAAATCACTTATCCTCTTGTATTCATATGATAGCTTAGGTTGCAGTTACAACTGGCTAGTGAATGTGTTATAAAGATAGGGCTACTTACATGTCCCCAGAATGGACTAGTCCTAATCAAATTTATGAAAGGACTTTTTAATTTTTTTATTAGTGCATCAAGTCTGCCCTTTGGACAAATACTGGCACACAAAAAAAAAGTAACTCCAGTACATTCTGGTGGGTAGCAGTTAATTATCTTCTTCCACATTCTCTCTCTTCAAAACTCTTTTGTATATGGTATGAATATGTTCCATCTCAACTTGAACACATTTAAAGCCTCATGTTCTGAAGAACCTATTGTAACGTGGACAAAACACTTACGTGGATTAAATTAATGCAATTAAGTTTTAATGGTGGAGTGTAAAGCATAATTAGCAAGTGAAAATAAACACACAAAAACAACACAGTTTGTAGGCAGGATATATTTAAACTTTGCTAAGTTGGGACTCTAAGACTGCCTAGAATTTTTACAATTGTTCCAAATGTGCATATAAGTACTTGGCGGGAGGTACATATCTCTAGATCTAGCAGACAGAGCAGTGAGACAGAAACATCATTGAAAAAGTCATTTAAATTCAGCCTCATAGTTACATGACCTGTGATAATTTAATCTTAAACTCAAATACCTACATCTCCGAATTTAAGATATGACTTCTGTTATTTTTTTGTTGTGATTTACTTCACAGCATTTTCTTAGTCCCAAAAACCAAAATAAAATAATACATTGGAAAGAGTCATGGATATTACATTACATTTAGATGAGTTGATGTCACTTTTAAATCTTTTTTACATTATAAGCAGGCAGGGGCACAAAATCCTTGAAGAATGTGTTCTAATATAATATATTATTCAATTTACTCATTGTTCACTTGCTAGGTCTTGCATAATCAGTACGAATGTTCTATTGATTATTGTCTTTAATGCAAATCTTTAAATTACAAACAGTGTAAGTTCCAGTTAGGTTCTGTCTGCATTGTTTCAGAAGACATTGCAATTTGGCAGGACTTAAATGTAGTGTGACACAAGTAGCTTAGCACCTGGTTTCTTACAACAACCAGCTGTATTGAGACTATATGCAGTTGTCATTCCTACCTAAAGTGGGCACACAATTTAAAAGAGTGAAAATAATGTAATCTCAAAGCCATATAACGCACTCCATCATAGATATGGACATGACTATGCAGATTCATCTTTTTTTTCTTCCATGGCTATATGAAAATAATACCAAAAAAATTAAAAGGTATAAATCTGACATGATATGAAAAATAAGATGGGGTCATCAGTTGCTAAGGGAGTCAACAAACTTTCACAAGACAGAATAAATTATGTAGTATTTGCTAAAGCAAGGGATACTGCATCCTTGATCATGTGAGATGAAGAATCAGAATGAATGAGTGGGGTGCTCAGCCCAGCAGAAGTTTGGGCAAACTTTCAAGTCCCAGATACCAAAGAGATGATCAGGAGAACTGGAGTTGAAAGGAGGGGGATTAATTGAATGTCTGGGTATAAAACAGTTGAACCTTAACCAATCCTTTTCTCTACCTGTGTGGGCTTCTGGACAAGTACACCTGGGGTGAAATCTCCCATCCAGTGAGCTCTAGAGACCACTGTCAACATTTAAGAGCTTTTTGTGAAACACACACGCACTCACATATGCACATACAAGGGCACACATTCACATGTACATCCAATTATAAAAGAAAATGACAGTTATTTTAAGAAATCATGAAGAATAAAATTTAGAGATCATAGACAACATAGATACATATTGAAATATCACATTATACCTCCTAAATATAGACAATTACAACATGTCAATTAAAAAATAAATTTAGAGACGTGTGGCGGTGTGCACCTGATGTCCTAGCTACTGGAGAGGCTGAGGCAGAAGGATCATTAGAGACCAGGGTTTCCAGGCTGCAGTGAGGTATTATCATGTCACTGTCTTCCAGCCAGGTGACAGAACAAAATTCTATCTTTAAAAAATTAATTTATTTATTTATTTTTAAAATGTGCTATTAATCCCCCAAAATAGCTGGTTCTGAAGAAAAAATGATTGGAGGAAATTTGATTTAAAAATGATTCTAATATATACTTTCAGAGAGAATTATGAAAATACTACATCCATATGAAAAAAGTAAAATTCTTTAAAAGAGGAACAACTTAGGGCTTTTGGAAATTTAAAAATGTAGAGAAAAGTGAAAAAAAAAAAAAAAGAAAGAAAGTCAGAAGAGTCAACGCAAAGTATATACTTGAGCTACCAATATTTGGGAGCTTTGGGAGAAGTATAAGTGAAGAATTCATTTTTTTAGTAGATAGATTTTAGATAATATGCAAAATGATTAAATAAACAGATAATATGTTGTTGACATTATAGCAATGAGAGTAATACCAAGAAAGAGATCTGGAACTGAAACTGTTGCTTTTCATTATAAGTCTTTTTGCACTATTCAATATTTTAAACAAGAGCAATGCATTGTTTTCATCCTAAAAATAAAAATCATGTACAAAACGTAACTGTATTTTATAAATATATATAGGGTATCATACTTTAGGTTTTTAGATGAGACATACTTGATGTGATGATTAATCTCTGTATGATCTCTAATTAACATTGTTTCGTGTTTCTGTTATTTTAGTACCTCTGAATCATTGTCATGAATTAAAAATAATATGCCTGAACCAGGTAATAGAATTTGTATTCATAGGATGCCACAGAAAAATATTATTATTATTGAGTTGTTAAATTCATCCTATTTCTTTCTTCCTATCAGCATCACTTTTAAAGCCACAGAATTCTCTCTCTGTTATTGCAATGATGTGTAGAGCTAAAAGAAAGGGGGATATTGTTGATTCATGTGTTCTCTGTCTCAGTAACAAGGAAATGCTTTTTTGCTACGTACCATAGTGAAGTCAACGAAACTACACACAGCTATAAGGAAACCCTGCTAAAAAAGACAGCATGTTTTGCAGTCAAAACAAAGGTTAATTTTTTTACTCATTTTCAAAAAGCAAAGAAGACAGCTGGCAAGTATTGTTCCCAATAAGCAAAGAAGACAGCTGCCAAATATTGTTCTCATTGGCTGAGATGAGAGCTTCTACATCAAGCCTAAGCTTATTTTTTTTCTCAGAAAATTGTATTTCTAAACAAATACTATATCCTGTTGTTTTTCTTCACCAGTTTGCTGTTACATTTTAAAATATACTAATGGGAAGCATTCTTGCACATCTAACATGTAGTCAAAAGAAATAAAATACATTCTCAAAAGGCAATGACATTAAGTTCATCTGAAATGTATTTTCAGTTTTTAACTTAAATGTAATAATAAAACCAGTGTTGTGTGTATGTCTTTGCCCAGCGGTTTCTGTAAGAAAAGAAACTGAATTGATGAAAAAAGCCTATAAGAAGTACCATTAAGGTAAACAAAGCCATTAGATTTGTACCAAACTAAAAACTATAAAATAGACTGAACATGGGAGAGGAAATGTGAGATTTTGTTATCTATGTGGTCCCCTTTAAGAATCAGATACATTTCCAGGTGAATAGCATGTTTTGAAGACCAGTCCCATGGTCTTCACATTCTGACACTGTGGAATTAAGAAAACAGCTGGCAGGGGCTTCTTAAGGGCCTATCTGATTGGATTTATTTTCTCATTCATTCATTTATTTATCTACTTTAACAATGAATAGTTATACCAAGCATCCTCTATGCCAGGAGCTGTCCCAATCAATGGAGAATAAAAAAAAAAAAAGGTATATGTGCTTGGTCCCCATGGACTGAATGCTCTGCACTGCTTTTATCATGGGTCGGGGAGACAGAGGAAAAGAAGTACAGATGTCCTTGAGCTCCCTGTTCAACCAGCAGTCCAGGCCATTTCACTACGGCCGGTTAGTGTTGAGTGAATTCATATTAACAAATGCTTGTTTAGAGATCACTCTACATTAGACTTTCTGTCTGGGCCTATAATATAATATTCAAGATGTCTTTCATCTTGTCTGTCACAAATAGATGTTTATTATAAATATATAAACACACTCAAGTCTCTTGCATCTTCAAACAAGTATAAACCAGCAAAAGACAAAACAACCAATAAACTTGCCACTTGTTCTGCTCTTCTTTATTCTTCGAAGGGCATGGAAGTAGGATTGGGGATGTTATTGTTTTCTCTTCTTCTTTAAAAGCCAAACTTGCCAAAAACTTACTTTTTCCTACATTCAGCTTTCATTATTTCGCCTATTTTCTCTTTATTCAATTTACCATAATTCTCTTTGGCCCTAATTATAACAAACACAAATATTCTTGCTAAGATCACTAATTACATATTGCTGAACCCAAGCAACATATTTTGTCTTTTTTTAACTTTATTTTTCAATAATACCTCAAATACTCCCCATTATCTACTTCTTAAAATTTTCATCCTTTGTCTTCTCTCCTCTTGCTTTGGAAGCTCTTTCTTAGTCTCCTGTATTTCATTATTATCTACCGAGGCAGTGAATATTGGCATTTCTGAAGATCATTTCTGGAATTCCCTCTTCTTTTCAGCCTCCTTGTTCTCCCTAGTATTCAATTCTGATGATTTCTAAACTATCATTTCTTGCACAAACCTCTTACGACCTGAAGAGTTAGGTACACAATCTGGCAAAATGTTTCACTCAGACATTTTGAGATTACTTCAGAAGGAAGTGTGTACCCAAACAGAATGCATGTTTTCCCTGGTGGTTTTCTCTCTGTTAATCTCTGTAAGTGGCATCAACATTCATCCAATTGCCCAAGGTGGAGACTTGAATTATCCTTGAAACTTCTTTTTCCTTCCCTTCTTACAAACAACCCGTAACATAAGCCTATTGCTTCTATCTCATAAAACTATTTTGAATGTGTCCACTTCTCTCTTTCTCCATGAAAACCCTTTTATATATGGTAATAAGCATACTTGTGGTCTTTTATCATCCAATTCCATCTCATTAAAATTTATTATTCATTTTATAGCCAGAGAGGGCATATACATATGCCTATTTTATTGTTATTCTTCTGCTTAAAGCTCCTAAATTGCTTTTCAAACTCCTAAACAAGACCTGCAGTTTTGCTGTATAAACCTTGGTGATGATGGAGATCTTGCCCAAGATTTGTAGGTTCTTGAGTTTATCATCTCTCTGTTTCACTCATTCGATAAATAATTATTTAATTTCTGATTATATGAAAGATATTATTCTATGCACTAAAAATATACTGCTGAGAAAGAAAGATAGCCTGGAAAAGCCTTCACAAAAATTGTGTTCTCAGGTAAAGGAGTGGTAGTGTTGTAATTATCTCATTTGCTACTGTGATAGAGGACACTGCCATAGAAAATAAAACCACTTTACTTTCTCTCATGAAACATCAGCTCCAAGTAGTGATGTAGTTCCCCAGAGCTAAAGATCATTGTAAAATGAGAGTTCCCCTTAGTCCTAGATAAAGGAACACTTAAGTGACCTGGATAGATCCTTCATTTTTCTGGAACTAGTTCTGGTTTTCCACATAGAATACACTTCCCTGTGGTGCTGAGGATGCCTCAAGTCCATGTTTGCACATCACTCTCAAAGGTCAGTGCAAATAAGGCAACCTAATTGTAGAAAGTGTGAGTTCAGAAACCAGAATCTAAAATATTGTAGGTATTCCCTATGCAACAAGTTTAAGATTTTCTTGTTCCTTTCACACTCAAACTTTGGCCCATAATGCCCAATATTTTTCTAGAATTTGAATCATATCAGAGCCCCTCCTTGGCAGAGATGAGGTGGTATGTAGGTGTGTAAAAGATCCATATTTCATATATAATATATATACTTAGAGAGAGACATAAAGAGGAGAGAGTAGTTAAATGTTATATAAAAACATGAGAAAGATGAAAAGAATCATAATCAATATGTAGGTAAGTCCATTGATGGAAAATTAAAAAAAAAAAAACAAGAAACTTATAACTGGAGTGGAAGAAAAGAGATTTTGTTGAAAATAAAGATTGGCATGTACTTAGGGACCAGATCATAATTATTCTGGGCAGCAAGCAAAGAAATATGGATTTTATTCAAAAGGCAATTAAGAGGTTTATAGATTTTTTAATAAGAAAGTACAATAAGATAAAACCTAGCAAAACTGTTTAAAACTCAGAAAGTTAATATTTGTACTAGGCAGCCAATTGAATATTTTATATTTAAAAAACTATTGGTTCCATTAGGGAAGCCTAGAGGCAAAATTTCAGACTAGAAGACGATTTTGTGAGTAGAAGAATGTAAATAATATAGCATCCTATTGGGCTATTCTCGTCACAATTTCTAAATTTTACCATTTGATTTAGCATTCTTCCTTCTCCAAACAGATCTTGAAATGTCCTTGTTAGTTTTATCACACTTGCCTCATTATTCTTCTCACTCTCTAGATATACTCTGGTCATCTATCTTTGTATTTTAATCATTAAATTTGCCTCTTCCTAATTTTTGCTAATCAGTGAGTTTCTTCAAAGCCTGCCTCAAACCACATTTTTTCATATAACACTGACTAGCTTTATTTTGAATACCACTCTGTGAAGTGCATTTGTCTTTGTGCTTATTGTTTCTACTTCAATTTTATTATGTCTTCTTGTTTTTATTTCCTCATAGCAGCAAGTACAATGCTGGGCACAGAAGAGGCACTTGGCGGTCACATTAAATTAATAAACAAATTATCTAACAGTTCTAAATTAATGATTTATTTTATCTGGTATGAGTCGTGTGATATCCAAAATAATAGAAGTTGTCAGAATTTTTGAAAAATTTAAGATGTGGCTGAATGAATAAAAAAAATTCAGGAAGCAAGAAAAACATAAAACAATGATGCCTATCTCATTGTGTAAATCTCTTCATGGTGGTAAATTAGATAAAAAATGTTCTTGACACCTTTTATTTTCTAGTTAGTGCTATAGAAAAATAACACAGATTCCTAATAGGCCTAAGAAGATTTCTGATTTTCTTTTTTTATTTCAATGTAGCAAAGAGAAGCTTAATTTCCAACCTATATAATCCCCAACATGGCATTTTCTTCTTTAGCTCTGGAAGCTACATTCCCCTTTTCATCTCAGTTTCCACAGTAATTCATTAATGCACTAATTTATATTTCAAAATTATGTAATTTCTCATAAACTCTGGTAGGACCATAAAAAGAGCCAAATCATAGAGTGAGATTAGTGGCTCAGACCTGTAATCTTAGCACTTTGGGAGCCCAAGTGGGGAGAATTGCTTGAGTCCAGGAGTTCAAGACCAGCCTGGACAACATAATGAGACCCTGTCTCTACTATTTAAATAAATAAATAAATAGACAAATCACAGAATCTGACCTGTAATCTAATAAGCAATTCTTATTGTTTCTTAAAATTTCAATTTTTTAGCAGCTTTAATAATGAGCATTTATCTGCTAATACATTTTAAGATCCAACCTTCCTTCTTTCCTTCTTCACCATCTGCCCGCATCTGGGGAAGCTGAAAAGAAAATTCAGTTGCTCTTGGAAATTCCAAGCAAGCAACAACCTGCTTTTACACAAGAACTTTCACCCCAAACTCAACCCCAACTCCTCATTTACCATAAAAAGCCAGTCCACCAATTTCCCATCTCTGCTCTCTAGACTTATTTTTAGATCAGCTTGAGAAATCTTGATTGCTCTCCCAAAAAGCCACATTATGTGAATAAAAACCTTTCCAAATTTTGTGTGTGGGTGTTTATGTAGCATTATAAGTCTTGGCATCCAAATCAAATTTTGGGTGGGAGTCCATCTCATTTCTAAGGAGTGGTGTAACATGGACTTTCTTAATTTTCAGATCTTTTCTCCAGAATGTTTTCTATTTTTCTGAAAATAAGTCTATGATACTCTTTAGGGCTCTCATTTTCTTGAGGTTTCTGGTCTCTGATGAATTCCTTTATTTGCCATCAGCTAAGTCAAGAGATAAAATTTTAAAATAATAATTTATATTGAATTTTATGTGTTGCTTTACTTGGAGTAATTTTTTAAAATAAGCTAGTTTGTTCTGTGGCCAGAAGAATACCCTTGCTATATCTTAGGAACTACTGCACTATCCTCTATCACTGATAGTACAAAAATATTTTCAGAGTACAGGAATTAATATTTGTTTGTTTCATAATTTATACATTTAATTTAATATCCATCATAAAATATATATACATTAAAATTTGAGTGGCAACTTTCTGTCAAACTTCTGATAACATGTATTTTATTCCATAGGTATAGAAAAATCTATCCATCTATATATGCGTGTACATTCATACATATTTATAAGTTGTATGTAAAAATATAAATTAAGTATCTTTTTCACAAAAAGTATTGCATAGGAAAAAAATTTACAGTTAGCTTACATTTTATGTAAAGAAAACAGAGGGAGTTAGAAACCTAAAGGGCTAATAAGAATGAAGTAAGGAAAACACTGCTCTATTTTATTCTTTCTACCAGGCTTTGAAAATCTGTGTTTAAGTACTCTAACCTTGTCTTTTCACTTTCAGGTCTTCAGAAGCTTCTTTATTGATAGTTCAGACCTGTTAATGGGCCATGCAATGCAATTGATGCTCTCAATTTACCTGCTTCTCTATTTTTACCTCTAATTTTTATCTCAAAGACCTGCATTGCAGTAACAGATTTTACTTTAATTGCCTAAAATGTGCTATGGGCTATAAAATACTTTCTTATACTATTCTCTGTGCTTAAAAGGAAAGTCCTTCTTATTTCTGGCTTACTAATACTATTCATAATTGAGCTTTTCACTCAGCCCTTCGGGAAAGGGAAAATCCCCAGTATCCTTCCCAACAGCACTAGCTATCTCCTTTTGTATGTACAAGGCAAATTACATAGGCCTCTATTATAGTACTTGCCAGGTCAAATAGTAATTATTTATCCATGAGTAGGTCTTCCATACTGTTCCCTTAAATCCAAATGGGAAGTGTTTGTTTCACAATCATCAGTAAGAACCCTAGCACAGTGCCTTGCACACACAGCAGATAGTCAATAAATATTTGGAACTATACACAAAAATTAACCCAAGAAGGATTAAAGACTTAAATGTAAGACTTGAAACTATAAAAACCTTAGAAGAAAACCATAGGAAAAGCTCTTCTGGACATTGGCCTATGTGGCATGTATAACAAAGTCCTCAAAAGCAAATGCAATAAAAACAAAAACAAATAAAACTTAATTAAACTAAAAAAGCTTCTGCACAGGAAATAAAAAAAAAAAACAGAGTAAAAAGACAACATACAGAATGGGAAAAATTATTTGCAGACTATGCATGTTTGACAAGGAGCTAATATCCAGAATCTACAAGGAACTCAAAGAACCAACCAACCAAACAAACAAAAACAAATAACCCATTAGAAAGTGGGCAAAAGACATGAACAAGCATTTTTTGAAAGAAGACGCACAGGCAACCAACAATCAGTTTAAAAAATGCTAATATCACTAATCATCACAGAAATTAAAACTAAAATCACATTGAGATGCCATCCCTCACAAGTCAAAATGGTATTATAAAAAGTCAAAATCAACAGATCTTGGTGAAGATGTGGAGAAAAGGGAATGCTAATACACTTGTATGGGCATGAACATTAGTATAACCTCTAGGGAAAACAGTACAGAGTTTTCTCAAATAACCAAATATAGAACTCCATTTGTTCTAGCTATCCCACTACTAGATATCTACCGAAAGTAAAATAAATTGTTTTATCAAAAAGACAATTGCACTTATACATTTATTGCAGCTCTATTTACAACAGCAAAGCCATAGAATCAAACTAAGTGTCCATTAATGGATAATTAGATAAAGAAAATTTGGTATCTATCTATGTATATATATTACAGATACACACACACACACACACACACACACACACACCATGGCATACTACTCAACCATGGTTTTACATGATTTTATAACAAAGAATAAAATTATGTATTTTGCAGTGACATGAATGGAACTGGAGGCTCTTATTCTAAGTGAAATAATTTAGAAATAGAAAGTCAAATACCATATGTTTTCACTAAGTGGGAGCTAAACTATAGGTACTTATGGACATACAGAATGAAATAACAGACATTAAAAACTCCAAATGGTGGAATAGTGCAAGTGAAGTAAGGGTTGAAAATTACTTATTGGCTACAATGTTCACTACTGGGGCAATGAGTACATTACACGCCCATACTATGCCACTACGCAATATATCCGTGTAACAAAACTGCACTTGTACTCTCTAAATCTATAAAAAAGAATTAAGAACATTCTCTTTTAATAAAAGAGTTATATGAAAATATTTCATTTATCTTTCATAAAAGCTTAACTTTTAAAATGTTCCATTAAGGACATTTGGGTAGAGGATCGTTTAATGGAATTAACGTACTTAATAGCTTAACACAACACTCATTTGGTATTTTTTCTCTAGATTCGGATTTTTTTTTTGTGATGACAGTGTCTAAAAGGGCAGAGTATAGCCTGTAAGGGCCATAACCCTTCTCTTCCATGTCAAAAAGAGTTAATATAGGAGGTCTCACTATCATTCTTTCAAATGCCTCCTTATAAAGTTGGCTCTTAGCTGGTATCTTGGAACTTAGCTTTGAGATTTCCCACCATGCTCAGAAATGATAAGAGTGAATGACCATGTCTGAACTGTTTGTACAAACAATATGATTTATACTAAATATCTGTTTTTCTTGTGGAAGCCTGCAATTTTTGCATGTACCAGCAGGAGCTGCCTACTTGAACAGACTCCAACAAAAATCCTGAGTAATAAGTATTAACGGCCTTCCCTAGTTGTGACATTTCACAAATGTCACAACTCATTGCTGGGAGAATTCAGTGAGTCCTATGTGACTCCACTGGGAAAAACCCTTAGAAACTTGCTCTTGGATTCCCCAGGGCTTCACCCTGTGTGCCTTTTTTTTTTTTTTTTTTTTTTTTTTTTGCAATTTTGCTTTATGTGCACTTGCCACAGTAAATCACAGTCATGAGTAGGGTAATATGCCAATATGCTGAGTTCACCTAGTGAATAATCTAACCAGAAGGGTCTTGGGAACCTCCAACAATTTCAAACCACCTCTTCCTCTCTAATACTTTCTTATTTTTGCCCCACTTAAAGCCACCTTATATCTGCTCTCCAAACTTTATTTTCACTTCCTTTTTATCTTCCTTTTCCTTTCTTCTCTACATAGAAAGCAGAACCTGTTAGCTGTACACTTCCTTGGAAACTGATCCATTTACATATTCAGTCTTACACTCAGCTATGAAAACTCACTGATTTATTCAATAAGCATGTAATAGGTGTTTGTTACATTCCAGGCTTTGAGAAACAAGCTCAGTAAAAGTCCTATTCAGTCACTTTTTAGCTCACATGTAGTTCTCCCTAGTAACAACTTTATGCTTTAAAAGAATTGATTCTTAGATTTCCATTTGTCACACTTACTTAGACAAGCCTTTTAGTGACTGATTTAAACCCTTCCATTTAACATGATGCACTTAAAATTTGGTTAGTTGTCTGTAATCTTAATATGTCTACACCCTAGATTAGTATTGATAATATAGCTCATTTTCACATATCTTTCATCTTTGACTTTCTGAAAAGGTATTTTATCTAAATGGCTGAAATCATGACACACAATTAGTTCCAGATTGCAAAGAATTGTCCCCAGCTACATTCTAAAAATTACCATATGCTCTGTGTGACTGAGAATAGCAAAAGTCTTGGTTTTGACAGTAATGTTTCTTAGAAAGAAAAGACAAGAATGAGTCCAAAAGAAAGTCTCACTTTTCTAGCTTCTTATCATGCCAAATAACATAAGGCCCAATATTGCTAGTAAACTAAAGGGAGATCCTATAAAATTAATTTTCTTGTATACACTTGTTCTTACAACAAATATTGATAAAGCAACTTCTGTATTAGCCTTACCATATCTTCATATATAATTCCAGGGTCAAGCTGATATTCTATATTAAGTTGTGGCCTGTTTGGTTTGTTTTATCTTAGCCACATTTTGTAATGTGACCCTCACATCATCCTTGAAAAGAACACAAAATATGTAGAAATCTATAGTAGGTGGAAATCTATAGTATAGAAGTGATGAATGCCTACAGGCCCTGAAAATATTCCCTTTCACCCTTAGATTTGTGTATTGTACAGGTTTATAACTACTGGTTAATGATTCCTTCCTTGGCACTGAAGTATGTTCTGGACTTTTTTAAAAATAATGGTCAGAATTACTTACAGGGAAGAAAATTAGCCAAATATTGTATATCGGAAATAAACTCTAATCAGTTACCAAAATGTAATGTTTATAGACAAATGCAACTTCTAATTATAAAGTACTGGGGTTTTGGCAACAATTATAACAATTATTTTCATTAACTGTTGTTGAGTGGAAGACCCCATAACATTAAAGCCATTAATTGGCATGATGCAAAATAGATTTGACTTTCCTTCTCAATGAAACCAGACATCTTGAGAGATTAACTAACTAAACAAGTGTTTGAGAACTCCTGAGAAAGTAGTTTATAGTCAGGTAGAAGGTACAAAGGGTCAGACTAGTATAAGACATTTGTTTTATTAACACTAAGCATATTGGCTTATTAAATTTCTGTAGTAAAAATATTTACGGGTAAAAATAGGAATAATCATGTAACATAAGAAATGATGTTTCAGCATTCCATACATCTTCACAACTTCTGTTTTGAGTATCCATCCTCTACTGAGCTTTGCCAATATCAAGATTTGTCTCTTTGTCCTTGAAACATGGATGTTTGACATTTATTGCTTTCTTTCTGTCTAAGTAATTAGTGCTTATAACTAATGGGCACTAGGCTTAATACCTGGGTGATGAAATCATCTGTACAACAAACACCCATGACATGAGTTTACCTATATAATGAACCTGTTCTTTCTGCCCTCTTCAGTGTATCTTTTCTTATTTCTGTGCTACATCCAGGTGCTATTATTTCTCACCTACTTTTGATAGGTCTTGTAAAGGAATTTTCATGCATGTATAGTTGTTCAAATTGATGTTTCTCCAAGGGCACTAGCATTGGAACGTCCTATTCTGCCATCTTGCTGATGCCTAATCTCTCTTTTCTCTTAAGCCTAGACATACATTATTTAGAAACTGAAGATACTTGAAGCCACCACATGAATGGATATTGGTTCCTAAATGACCCATAGAGATTATGACTTGACTAATACCATTATTGATTAAGCTACTGATATTAGGGGATGCTTATTTCAACATTTGCCATTATTTGCCCAGACTGATGCAACTTTTCACTTGCCATTATTAGAGTAGAAATTGAGTAACTGTCATGCTCATTTGCAGATGTATATCAGATTTACCTGGACACTTTTGAAGATAATAAACATCTAGCCCAGTCCAATTAGGTAGATAGTGAATGCATAATATGCATGTGTGTGTCTCAAAAAACTTACATATACGGTAGTCCTGTCTTATCCAAGGGCATACATTCCAAGACTTTCAGTTGATGCACAAAACCATGGAAGGTAATGAACTCTATATGTACTATCTGTTTTCCTAAATGTATGCCTATGATAAAGTTTACAAATTAAGCACAATAAGAGATTAACCACAATAACTAATAAAATGAAACCATTATAACAACATGCCAGCATCACTACTTTTGTGCTTTAAGATCATAATAAGTAAAATATGGAACACAAGCACTGTGATACCAAACAGTTGATGGGATCAACAAGACAGCTACTATGTAGCATACACAGCATGAGAATGCTTAACAAACGGATGAATGGAACAGGATGGGGCAAGATTTCATCACATTACTCAGAAGAGTGCACAATTTAAAACTTATGGATTGGGACAGGCATGTGGCTCATGCTTGTAATCTCAGCACTTTGGAGGTTGAGGCAAGTGGATTACCTGAGGTCAGGAGTTTGAGACCAGCCTGGCCAACATGGTGAAACCCTGTCTCCACTAAAAATACAAAAATTAACCAGGTGTGATGGCAGGCACCTATAATCCCATCTACTCAGGAGACTGAGGCAGGAGAAACTCTTTAACCCAGGAGGTGGAGGTTGCAGTGAACCAAGACCTTACCACTGTACTATAGCCTGGGCAACAAGAGTGAAACATCGTAAAAAAAAAAAAAAATACGGGAGAGAGATCCAAGATGGCCGCATAGCAGCAGCTCAGGATTGTAGCTCCCAGTGAAAGCTCAGAGAGCGAGTGGATGCCACAATTGCAGACGAATTTTTGATGCCAACAGACTGGGAGATTCCCGGAGAAGGAGACACACGGGTCACCAGCGCAACTCTTTTGGCCAGCGCGGCGCTTCTCGGTGCGGAGTGTACGGGACTGGATGCCCTTTTAGTCGGGCTCGGCCAGTCCCATCCCCACAAGGAGAACAGCAATTGGAAGTGCTGAGGACTGAGAACAAGCACAGCTGAACCCAGGAAGGCCCAGCTCTGTACGGAAGGGGCGCCCCCCGAAGGAAAACTAAGAAAGAGAAAAAACTTCATCACCAACAAGCCGGATGTCCGCTCAGAGACCCAATCTGAAAGTCGGCAATTACAAAGACGACAGGTGGATAAATCCACAAAAATGGGAAGAAACCAGTGCAAAAAGGCTGAGAACACCCGAAATCAGAATGCCTCTCCTCCTAC
>CAUYQU010035021.1:0-15045 GCA_963574635.1 Cheracebus regulus
TGTGGCTCCTCTGCCGGGAATCTCCCGGTCTGTGGGCAACAAAAATTCGTCGGAAAGTGTGGCGTCCACTCGTTCTCTGCGCTTTCACTGGGAGCTACATTCCTGAGCTGTTGCTAATCGGCCATCTTGGATCTCTCTCTGGCTATCTCTTTTTCTATTATTGGTGTATAGGAATGCTTGTGATTTTTGCACATTGGTTTTGTATCCTGAGAGTTTGTTGAAGTTGCTTATCAGCTTAAGGAGTTTTTGGGCTGAGACAATGGGGTTTTCTAAATATACAATCATGTCGTCTGCAAACAGAGACAATTTGACTTCTTCTCTTATTTGAATATACTTCTTTCTCCTGACTGATTGCTCTGGCCATATCTTCCAGTACTATGTTGAATTGGAGGGGTCAGACAGGGTATCCTTATCTTGTGCTAGTTTTCAATGGGAATGCTTCCAGCTTTTGCCCATTCAGTATAATATTGGTTGTAGGTTTGTCATAAATAGCTCTTATTATTTTGAGATACAATCCATCAGTACATAGTTGATTGAGAGTTTTTAGCATGAAGGAGTGTTGAATTTTATCAAAGGCCCTTTCTACTTCTTTTGAGATAATCATGTGGTTTTTGTAGTTGGCTCTGTTTATGTGATGGATTATGTTTATTGATTTGCATATGTTAAACCAGCCTTACATCCCAGAGATGAAAGATGAAACCAACTTTTTTTTTTTTTGAGGTGAATTCTCTCTCTGTTGCCCAGGCTGGAGTTCAGTGACATGATCTTGGCTCAGCTCACTGTCACCTCTGCCTCTTGGGTTCAAGCAATTATCTTGAACTTCCAAGTGGCTGGGACTACAGGTGCCTGCCACCATGCCCAGCTAATTTTTGTATTTTTAGTAGATATGGAGTTTCACCATATTGGTCAGGCTGGTCTTGAATTCCTGACCTCAGGTGATGTTGGATAAGCTTTTGAATGTGCTGCTGGATTCGATTTGCCTGTATTTTATTGAGGATATTTGCATCAATGTTCATCAGGGATATTGCTCTGAAATTTTTTGTTGTTCTTGTGTCTCTGCCAGGTTTTGGTATGAGAATGACATTGGCCTCATAAAAAGAGTTAGGGAGGAGTCTGTATTTTTCTATTATTTGGAATAGTTTCAGAAGATATGGTACCAGCTCCTCTTTTTACTTCTGGTAGAATTTGGTTGTGAATCCATCTGGTCCTGAGCTTTTTTTGGTTGGTAGGCTATTAGTTACTGCCTCAATTTCAGAACTTGGTATTGGTCTATTCAGAGATTTGACTTTTTCCTGGTTTAGTCTTGGGAGGGTGTATGTGTCCAGGAATTAATCCATTTCTTCTAGATTTTCTAGTTTATTTGCATAAAGGTGTTTATAGTATTTTCTGATGGTGATTTATATTTCTGTGGGATCAGTGGTGATATCCCCTTTATCATTTTATATTGTGTTCATTTGGTTCCTCTCTATTTTCTTCTTATATACTGGCTAGCAGTGTATCTATCTTTTTAATCTTTTCAGAAAACCAGTTCCTGGATTCATTCATTTTTGAAGGGTTTTTTGTATCTCTATCTCCTTCAGTTCTGCTCTGATCTTAGTTATTTCTTGTCTTCTGCTACCTTTTGATTTGTTTGCTCTTGCTTCTCTAGTTCTCTTAATTGTGTTGTTAGGGTGTTGATTTTAGATATTTCCTGTTTTCTTATGTGGACATTTAGTGCTATAAGTTTCCCTCTAAACACTGCTTTAGCTATGTCCCAGAGATTCTGGTATGTTGTGTCTTTGTTCTCATTGGTTTCAAATAACTTATTTATTACTGCCTTAATTTCATTATTTACCAAGTAGTTATTCAGGAGCAGATTGTTCAGTTTCCATGTAGTTGTGCAGTTTTGAGTGAATTTGTTAATCCTGAGTTCTAATTTGATTGTACCATGGTCTAAGAGACTGTTTTTTATGATTTCCATTCTTTTGCATTTGCTGAGGAGAATTTTACTTCCAGTTATGTGGCCAATTTTAGAATAAGTATGATGTGTTGCTGAGAGGAATGATATTTGGTTGCTTTGGGGTGGAGAGTTCTGTAGATGTCTATTAGGTCTACTTGGTCCAGAGCTGAGTTAAAATCCTGAATGTCTTTGTTAATTTTCTGTCTCGTTGATCTGCCTAATATTGTCAGTGGGGTGTTAAAGTCTCCCACTATTATTGTGTGGGAGTCTAAGTCTCTTTGTAAGTCTCTAAGAACTTGCTTTATGAATCTGGGTGCTCCTATATTGGGTGCATATATATGTAAGACAGTTAGCTCTTCTTGTTGCATTGATCCCTTTACCATTATGTAATGCCCTTGTTTGTATTTTTTGATCTTTGTTGGTTTAAAGTGTGTTTTATCAGAGACTAGGATTGCAACCTCTGCTTTTCTTTGCTTCTCATTTGCTTGGTAAATCTTCTTCTATCCCTTTATTTTGAGCCTATAAGTGTCTTTGCACATGAGATGGGTCTCCTGAATACAGAACACCAATGGGTCTTGATTCTTTTTCCAGTTTCCCAGTCGGTGCCTTTAATTGGGGCATTTAGCCCATTTATATTTAAGGTTCATATTTTTGTGTGTGAATTTGGTCCTGTCCATATGATGCTACCTGGTTATTTTGCCCATTAGTTGATGCAGTTTCTTCATGGTGTCAATCGTCTTTACATTTTGATATATTTTTGCAGTGGCAGGTACTGGTTTTTCTTTTCCATATTTAGTGCTTTCTTCAGAAGCTCTTGTAAGGCAGGCCTGGTGGTGACAAAATCCCTCAACATTTGCTTGTCTGTAAAGGATTTTATTTCTCCTTCGCATATGAAGCTTAGTTTGGCTGGATACGAAATTCTGGGTTCAAAATTCTTTTCTTCATGAATATTAAATATTGTCCCCATTCTGTTCTGGCTTGTAGGGTTTCTGCAGAGAGACCTACTGTTAGTCTGATGGGCTTCTGTTTGTGGGTAACCTGACCTTTCTCTTTGGCTGCCCTTAACATATTTTTCTTCATTTCAACCTGGGTGAATCTGACAATTATGTGTCTTGGGGTTGTTCTTCTTGAAAAGTATCTCTATGGTGTTCTTTGTATTTCCTGAATTTGAATGTTAGCATGTTTTGCTAGGTTGGGGAAATTCTCCTAGATAATATCCTGAAGTGTGTTTTCCAACTTGGTTCCATTTTCCCTGTCATTTTCAGGTACGTCAATCCAACGTTGATTTGGTCTTTTCACATAGTCCTATATTTCTTCGAGGCTTTGTACATTTCTTTTATTCTTTTTTCTCTAATCTTGTCTTCACCATTTATTTCATTAAGTTGACTTCAATATCTTATATCCTTGACTGATTTGGCTATTGATACTTGTGTATGTTTCACGAAGTTCTCGTGCAGTGTTTTTTCCAGCTCCATCAGGTCATTTATTTTCTTCTCTAAACTGGTTATTCTAGTTAGCAATTCCTGTAACCTTTTATCAAGGTTCTTAGCTTCCTTGCATTAGGTTAGAACATGCTCCTTTAGCTTGGAGGAGTTTCTTATTGCCCACCTTCTGAAGCCTCCTTCTGTCTATTTGTCAAACTCATTCTCTAGCCAGTTTTGTTCCCTTGCTGGTGAAGAGTTGTGATCTTTTGAAAGAGAAGAGGCATTCTGGTTTTGGAATTTTCAGGCTTTATGCCCTGGTTTTACCTCATCTTCATGAATTTATCTACCTTTGGTCTTTGATGTTGGTGACCTTTCCGATGGAGTTTTTGCATAGTCGTCCTTTTTGTTGATGTTGATGCTGTTGCTTTCTGTTTGTTAGTTTTCCTTGTAACCGTCAGGCCTTTCTGCTGCAGGTCTCCTGGAGTTTGCTGAGGGTCCACTCTAGACCCTGTTTGCCTGGGTATCACCAGTGGAGGCTGCAGAACAGCAAAAATTGCTGCTTGCTCCTTCCTCTGGAAACTTTGTCCCAGAGGGGCACCTGCCAGGTGCCAGCCAGAGCTCTCCTGTATGTGGTGTCTGTTGACCCCTGCTGAGAGGTGTCTCCCTGTCAGGAAGCACAGAGGTCAGGGACCCACTTGAGGAGGCAATCTGTCCCTTAGCTCAGCTTGAGTGCTGTGCTGGAAGATCCACTGCTCTCTTCAGAGCTGGAAGGCAGGAACATTTAAGTCTGCTGAAGCTGCGCCTGCAGCCACCCCTTTTCCCAGATGCTCTGTCCCAGGCAGATGGGAAGTTTATCTCTAAGCTCCTGACTGGGGCTGCTGCCTTTCTTTGAGAGATGCCTTGCCCAGAGAGGAGGAATCCAGAGAGACAGTATGGCTATAGTGGCTTTGCAGTGCTGGGGTGCATTCTGCACCCAGTTTGAAGTTCCCAGCAGGTTTGTTTACACAGCTAGGTGAAAACCACCTACTCAAGCCTCAGTAATGGTGGATGCCCTTCCTCCAACCAAGCTGGAGTGCCCCAGGTTGACTTCAGACTGCTGTGCTAGTAGTGAGAATTTCAAACCAGTGGATCCTAGCTTGCTGGGTTCCATGAGGATGGGATCCACTAAGCAAGACCACTCAGCTCCCTGGCTTCACTCCCCCTTCCAGGGGAGTGGACAGTTCTGCCTTGCTGGCATTCCAGGCATCACTGGGGTATGAAAAAAAGATCCTGCGGGTAGCTCAGTATCTGCCCAATGGCTGCCCAGTTTTGTGCTTGAAACTCAGGGGTCTGGTGGTGCAAGCACCGAGGAGTTTACTTGTTTGTGGGTTGCAAAGACTCTGGGAAAATCACAGTATCCGGGCTGGATAACACAGTCCCTCATGGCACAGTCCCTCACGGCTTTTTCTTGGCTAGGGGAAGGAGTTCCCCAACCCCTTGCACTTCCCAGGTGAGGCAACGCCCTACCCTTCTTCTGCTTGCCATCTCTGGGCTGCGTCCATTGTCTAACCAGTCAGTGGTGCCTATTAATTCAATTGAAAATGTCGAAATCACCCACTTTCTGCATTGGTTTCACTGGGAGCTGCAGACCGGGGCTGTTCCTATTCAGCCATCTTGGCAGCTCCCTTTCGACTTCTTGGTTTTCACTGGTCTGTGGTTGTTCCTCTATTAGGAAGTGCTATGAAAACAAAAAGGGGTATTTTGTTGTAATATGATCAAATATGTGTCAGTTAAACAGATTTCTTTTGCACAGGATTTCTCAGTACCTTTAGCATGCAAATATTACAATTGAATTTCTGAGAAAGAAAATACAATTCTTTTCTATTCTAACGCTCCTCCTTTTCACCTCTCTGTCCCTCCCTCTGCCTCTTTCTGAAGTATCTGTTGAAACCTGTATTCCCAGCAACACGAATGAAGAATAGCTGATGTAGACATTGAAAGTAGAATTGTAGTCATTTGCCACATAATGACATTTTAGTCATGATGAACCAACTGCATATATAATGGTGGTCCCTTAAGATGATACTACTGCATTTTATTGTACCTTTTCTATGATTAGATATGTGTAGATACACACAAACTTACCATTGTGTTACAACTGCCTATAGTATTCAGTCAGTGATATGCTGCACATGTTTGTAGCCTAGGAACAGTGGGCTATACCATATAGCCTGGCTGTGTAGTAGGCTATACCATCTACGTTTGTGTAAGTCTACTCTATGGTGTCACACAATGACTACATCACTTAATGATGCATTTCTCAGAGCATATCTTACTGGTTAAGTGATGTATGACTGTATTTGTTTTTAATTATTTTTATTTATTTCAATAGGTTTTGGGGAACAGGAGGTGTTTGGTTACTTGAATAAGTTCTTTAGTGGTAATTTCTGAGGTTTTGGTGCAGCAGTCACCTGAGCAGTGTACACTGTTCATAATGTGTAGTCTTTTATCCCTCACCTCCCAGCCACCCCTCCCCCTGTGTCCCCATTGTACAATTGTCCATTGAACAATTCTTATGCCTCTGCATCCTTGTAGCTTAGCTCCCACTTATGAGTAAGAATATTGAGTGCTTGATTTTCTGTTCCTAAGTTACTTCACTTGAAATAATGGTTTCCAATTTCATCCAGGTTGCTGCAAATGTCATTTTTTAAAATTTCTTTTGATGGCTGAGTAGCATTCCATGCTGTATGACAGCAGATACTTGATTGGTGAATTGTTTTTCTTTATGACATTCTGTGTCTTTTAACTGGAGCATTTAGGCCATTTACATTCAGGGTTAGTATTGAGATGTTGAGATAAAATTCTATTCATCATGATATTTGTTGCCTGAATACTTTGGGTCTTTTTTCATTGTGTTGTTTTATAGGTCCAGTGAGATTTATGCTTTAAGGAGATTCTATTTTGGTGTATTTTGAGGATTTCTTTCAAGATTTACAGCTCCTTTTAGCAGTTGTTGTACTGCCAGCTTGGTAGTGGAAAATTCTATTAACATTTCTTTGAAAAAGACTGTATCTTTATTTATCAAGCTTAGTTTCACTGGATACAAAATTATTGGCTGATACTTGTTTTGTTTATGGAGGCTAAAGATAGGACCCCAATTCCTTCTAGCTTGTAGTCTTTCTGTTCAGAAATCTGCTGTTAATGTAATAGGTCCTTTACAGGTTACCTTATCCTTTTGCCTAACAGCCCTTAAATTTCTTTCCTTTTTCTTGACTTTAGATAACCTGATGACTATGTGCACAGGTGATGATCTTTTTGGTACAAATTTCCCAGGTATTCTTTGAGTTTCTTGTATTTGGCTTTCTAGATCTCTAGCAAGGCTAGGGAAGTTGTCCTCAATTATTCCCTCAAATATGTTTTCCAAACCTTTAGATTTCTCTTCATCCTCAGGAGCACCAATTCTTCTTAGGTTTGGTTGTTTAACACAATCCCAAACTTCTTGGAGGCTTTGTTCATTTTTTAGAATTCTTTTTTCTTTGTCAGATTGGGTTAATTTAAAAGACTTGCTTTGAGCTCTGAAATTCTTTCTTCTGCTTGTTCAATTCTATTGCTGACATTTTCCAATGTGTCTCGCAATTCTCTACCATTTCCAGAATTTCTCTAACATGTCCTTCATTTCCAGAATTTGTGATTATTTTTTATTCATACTATCTACTTCACTGAAGATTTTTTTTTTAACAAAAGCTTCTGTTCTTATTTCTTTCTGAGTATAAGTAATGCACAATTTGCTTTAGGAGTGGGGGAAAACACTTGCTGCCTAAGAACATATACACGAACTTCCCATATTAAATAATAGGTACATAAAATATATAATAGACTTAATCAACTCCCTCTGCATTCCAACAATCACAGCCTAGCTCCTGAAAGAGCAGGCAAGAAGGCCAGGCGCCGTGGCTCACGTCTGCAATCCCAGCACTCTGGGAGTTCACTGAAGGTTTTCCATTCACATCCAAATTATATATTTTATTACTTTATGTTGGATCTCACCTTTCTCTGGTGTCTCCATGATTGGCTTAATAGCCAGCCTTCCGAATTCTTTTTCTGGCAATTCAGGTATTTCATCTTGGCTTGGATCCATTGCTGGTGTGCTGGTGAGCTAATGTGATCTTTTGGGGGTGTTAAATAATCTGGCTTTCTTATATTAACAGAATTGCTTTTCTGGTTCCTTCTCATCTGAGTAGACTATGTCAGAGGGAAGATCTGGCACTCAAGGTTGCTGTTCAGATTCTTTTGTCCCACAGGGTGCTTCCTTGATGTGGTGCTGTCCCCTTTCCCCTAGGATGGGGTTTCCTGACAGCTGAACTGCAATGATTGTTATTTTTTCTTCTGGATCTAGCCACCCAGTGGAGTTACTCAGCTCCAGGAGAGTACTGGGGAGTGTCTGCAAAGAGTCCTGAGATGTGATCTGTCTTCAGGTCTTTCACTCATGGATAGCAGCACCTGCTCTGGTAGAGGTAGCAGGGAGTAAAATGGACCCTGTGAGGGTCTTTGGTTGTGTTTTTGTTTAGTGTGTTGGTTGGCCTCCAGCCAGGAGGTGGCACTTTCAAGAGTGCATCAGCTGCAATACTACAGGGAGGAGGAAAACTTGCCCTAGGGTGGGCTGGTTCAGTATTCAGATTTCTCAGGCAGTGGGCAGGGCCATAGAGCTTGCAAGGGATTATGTCCTTTGTCTTCAGCTACCAGATCTAGAGAAAGACCACCAGGTGGGGCAGCATTAGGCACGTCTGACCTCAGACTCCCCTTGGGCAGGGCTTGCTATGGCTGCTGTGGGGGATGGGGGTGTGGTTTCCAGGCCATTGTGTGACATGGTAATTGCCCCATAAACTGCGTACCTCGACCTTATCTCAGCTTTCTGTTGAAACTGCTCTCTGTAACCCTAACGTGACAGGCAAGCAGTCCAAACCCACACCATTTTGGGCCTTGCACCATTTTAAGAAAAACTAAGACTTGTAATAAGTAACTAAGGTCTGTAATTTTCCACCCTACACAGACAATGTGTAAACTAATGCTTATCTTGGCTTCTGTGAACCACTTAAGTAACAATCAGAATGTCCAAAGTCCCCTGGCCCTAAGAATGTCTGAAGCCCTTCATCCTCACCCCCGCCCACAAGGTGGTTTATGGAATGTCCAAAGCCTCCTGGCCCTCAGAATTTCCAAAGTCCACTGGCCCTCGCAATGTCCAAAGCCCCTCACCCTCACCCTTGCCCAGGAAGTGGTTTATGGGCATAAAAGTTCTTGACATCCTCCTTTCGGGGCCACGGGTTAGAGAGATGTGAGTCCTCCGTGGCCGCCGGCAATAAAGACCCTGTGATTTGGCCTCATCTTTGTTTCAGTGGTGATTTCACAGTCGCTCGGTTACAACAATTGGAGTTATGTTCCTAGGAGGGTTATGGCTGCCTCTGCTGTGTCACACAGGTTGTGAGGGAAGTGAGGGAAAACCAGCCCCCACTGGCCTCACCCAGCTCCCACACAGCCCACAGCCTGAAAAGCCAGTTTTACTCCCACTGGGGACCCTCAACAGCACTGAGTTTATTTCCAGGCAGCCAGTGAGCAGGGCTGAGAACTTGCCCTAGGCTACCAAACTCCCAAGCTGAGAAAGCAAGCTGATGTACAGTTCCTCAGCTGAGCCTGAAGCAGCAATCCACCTACTTCAAAGGGTCTTTGGATTCTCTCAACTTTCCTGGTATTTTCCTGTGGTAGGTGTTGGAGCAAAAGTTTATGATGTGGGTCTGAGTGGGAGCTGTTAGTTAGTCCTGTCTCTTATCTGCCATTTTTCCTCAATAAATTGTTTGACTATATTTGAATGAGGGAAGAAGATGCAACAACCTCATGCCACAAGTACTGGAATTTCAACCCTGCTACCCAAATTAAAACCTGTTAAGAGAACATGACGTTTTCCAAACAAATGCCTTAAAATGCAAACACTGAGCTGAATGATTGGACGTGGTGGTGATGAACAGATGTGTCTGGGTGACAGACTGGGTCTGTGACAGTTTCTAACAGAGATGATCTCTGAATCAAGGCAGAAAGAAGCCTTGTACTACCTTGTTTTTCTCCTGATGGAACTTTCTCCATGAAAATGTTTTTGAACTCAAAGGTATTTTGGAGCCTGGTATGGAGCTAATGTTGTGATATGTGTGTGTGTTAATTAAAATATTAACATTAACTAAAATTTGTTTGACTTTTCAAATTTGTATATATATAGTATCACAACCTATATATATGTCTGCTGTTCAGATATATATGAAGAAAGAGAATTGAGTCTTGAGCCAAAATTACTTTTCATTCTATTTGTTCGTGCCAGAGTGTGGTGCAGCTGTGGTTGTTGGGCACATCCCTGGATATGGCCTCGTTGTGTTCATGGCCCCTGTTGCAGAGCAGAGGGAGGCCTGGAGAACCGTGCTGACACGGGTGTTGAAGTGTGTTCTAAATGGGGCCTGGCAGCTGCATGATGCACTCACTCCTCAGCTGGGCTGGGTTGAGGTTTGAGAAGCTTCCTCTCCTCTCCTCTTAGCCAATTTCTCACCTTTGTTACTCATCAGACACAATCTTTTCTTTGAATTCAAGATCACATGTGGGAATGACAGTAGCCTCTGTTTTCTTTCAACTGCTCTTTAAGTGCACGATCACTTGATTTGGAAGTGCCAGGCAGGGCTCCTTTCATTCTCACGTATTTCTTGAAGGTTTGTGTCTATAAATGTTGTCCTCCGGGGGACTGGCATATGGTTTTCTTTTGAAACCAGGTTTTCCTGAGGAGTGGAACTTTTGCAAAAAGCAGTTGTCTTGCTGAGGACTTGGCCTGCCTCTGCTGAGATGACAAGAGAGTGAGAAGAGATTGGTGATTCAAGCATGCTTGATTCAGGACAAGGTAAGAACAAAAAAGAAAAGGCACACCTCCGGGGAGGTATACGCCCTCTTTTCTTTCTAAGGAAAACTTAGCAAGGCTGTGGGTTATGATTTGATTAAGAGGTTAACATTAAATTTAGTGAGAGAATGCCTGAAAACTCTATGAGGACATTCTAGAATTTTCCTCTAGCACCTATGTCAATATTATTTAAAAATTAATTTCCCACAGTGAATGGCAGAGCTGGAGAGGCGACAGTGGCATCAGCAGCATTAAGTGAGTACTTGCCCTTTGTTACATACCATACACACAATCACTTCTAATCCCAATCTCTGATCAGCAGGGCTGACATTGGAGAAAATGGAAACATGCCACCTTGAACTGTACCACCTTAGCATGGAGATTGTTTTGAGCTGAAGGCAGTTAAGAAGCAGCACACTCTCCCTGTATCTTCCTAAAAGCAGTCCGTAAATTTTTTGTGTGTGAAGGTCTTCGCCTCCTCCTACTTCATACCAGGAGGGGGAAGAACAACCATTATCTATCACTGGAGAGAGAAGGTTAGTATGGAGATGGGGCTGCGTAAACAAACCTAACTGCAATCACCCTTGTTTTCTGTTAGTTTTTCTCATATATTTACTTGCTCACAATTTACCACCCCTAGAAACTCAAGTCCTTTTTCCTTTGTCTTATAACTTTTTCATAATTTATCACTCTTTGTTGAAATTGTATATGAATCCACCAAATTTAACTACTTATTTAGGGTCTTTACTTCCTTCCTCTGAAGGTCTTTGTGCACATTCTCCTGCCTTTGTCAGTTTAATTTCCAGGCCCTAGCCAAAGAATATAAGAGAGTAGAGAAAAAGTGTTTCCTTCCTTACAGTATCATTGCTTTATAGATGAGGGAACTGAAGCTCATACCCTACCCAAGGGATGAGGCCAAGATCCTAACCCCAGGCTGTGGGTCTCTAAATCCTGTACTCATTCACATTACCTTGTTTCTAGTAATGCTACCTGTGAGGCTTGTCTACATAGGACTGCATGCCAGGACACAATTTTGGGACACAGCAGAGCTGTGGCACATGGTCCTCATTGTTTAGACAGACTTTGAACACTACAATGAAGAAATCATTCTTTTGTGCTCAATATGACATAACAGGATCAGCTCATTCTATTTGCGCTCAATATGACATAACAGGAGGCAGCTCTGTCTCCACCCCTGTGTGCATCACAATCTTGGGCTTTGAGTTTGGGCTGACCTAGGCCGGAATCCCAGCTTTCAACTGCCTTAGGTTTTTGAGTTTAGATAAATAGCTTAACTCTTTAAACCTGCTTCCTCATTTAAGATAAGGGACATGATAGTTTTCCCTAATAGAGTTGAGGAAAGATTTTAAACAGATGCAGAGTACCTCATTCACTGTAAGAACTAATTCTCTCTCTTTCTCTTTCTCTCTCTCTCTCTCTCTATTTCTGTTTTTGCTTTGGCCACTAGGAGCCTCAGAGCCAATCTAGTGACTCATCTGCACCAGTGGCGTAGGCTCAAATGGGCTTTATTTCTGCAATATATTATTTCACTCTTCTCTGGACTTCCTGTTGCATTTTCACTCACCCTGAGCTTTTACTTCATATTTTACTATTTACTTGCATGGGTTTCTGCTAAAAGCTTATAAATAAAATAAGAAGAAATTTTATGAATTATTGCTTTCTATACTATAGGAGTTTGGGATTATTTTCTCTGTGAAATTTGGAAATGCTATGTGAGTATTTGAGATGTGCTTCTTGATTTGCAGGGTCAAGGAGTCACTGGAGCTGACTGGACGAAAGGAGATGCTAAGCTGGTAGGGGATGTGTTAACTTTACAAAGGACTTGGTGTAGCTGACAGTCTAACCCACACAGTGAAAGAGCCAGTCTACATTTAGTGGTTTCTCATTTTCAACGGGGTTGGTTAGATGATTTATTATTATTAATATTATTTTTTCCCCATGGTTCTGATACTAATTTTACTGATATCACTTAATAGGTTACACTGTAATCTTCATCGCCATACCCTCTCTCTTTACCAGAAAAGAACTCTATATTTGTTTTTAATAGTCATTAAACAAAACAATATTTGGGAGTTTCCACGTCAATTTCTGGCTCAGAGAGTTTGGTCCGTTTGGAAGGATCAAAGTTACTAAGGCCTAGAAGATTTGTTGTGGAGCTGCTGCAAAGCTGAGGAGAGGTGTGTCTGAGCAGTTTTTTTGCTGATTCTGCAGATGGAGCATTGGCTGGAAAGCCATAAATCTGGATTTTAGCCAGATGTCTGCTGTCAGCTTTCTAGGTACTCTGTAACAAGCCACTTCTCTGGTTTGCAAAGCAGAGAATTAGACAAGATGTTCTCTACAGTTTCTTCCAGAGCAGCTAGCACACTTTTTGGCAGATGCAGTAGGAAGGGCCTCTGGGAGCAGTACATTTTCCTTGGTGGAGGCTCAGTGGCTGTGTGGGCTCTTCTCCCATCCTTTCCAGCAGTGTCCGTGCCCTCATTACCCCAATACCATGCCCAGCTCCAGCCCTTCTGAGAGACACCCCATGCTGAAGATTTACCTGACCTTCTGTGAGGCACACTTCATTTGCTGCTTATCTGGTGGAAAATACCATTTCCTTCCAGGGACTTGTTAGAACATACTCTGATAGAAAGAATGTGATCCTTGCCATCTTCCCATGTTCATCCCAGGTTCTTTGAAAGAGAAAGATTTCTGGAAAGTAAAATTAAACTCCTTCCCCATAGTGAGTCTCAAATGAAATTTTTTCAAATTTGAAATAGGCAAATAAGGGTCCATTTCTAAGATTGCTCTCAGAGCACACCACAATCTTGCCCTCATTTTTTCAGATGGGACCGCTCCACATAGTAAGCTGGAAGCCCTTTCCTGGTAGCAGTGATGTGCTCACCTTTGCACCTTCCATAGCCCCTGCTCTGATTGTACAGGGTGAGGCTTAATGAGAGCATTTTAAGTTAAAGCAGTACATTTAGTTTGTGAATTACCTGACTTTCAGCTATTTCAGGGGTTAAGGATAAACTAAAAATATGTAGGTAAAGGGGAGGCAGTGTTGGGTGAAAGAACATAATGGACTGAATTAATTGATGTCAAGCTCATGAGTTGAAGGTTCCTTTCTTAGTGACTTCAGTTTATTTCTTTTTTTTTTTTGTGCAAGTATTTGTGAAACATTTTGAGTGAGTATAGCTTGCTGAAAAGTTATTTTTTTACTTATTACTGTTATTTCACCTCTTGCCAGTTATAATTGTTAACTTCTTTCAGAGTAGGTAAATTTATCTGTTGCGAATCTCGGCAGTTTCTGGATCCCTTTGAATTATTCTGATTCTAAAGTGATAGGATTTGAAAAATAGACACAATTTTAGATGAGCTCTCGCTCCAGTTGTTGCATTTTTTTCTCTATGTTGTTGCCAGAAGCTGCGCCCAGGTCACCTCTTCACTTCCCGTCTAACTTGATTTTTGATGAGTGCCCTCAAACATTCCAACTCTGGCAGAAATGTCATGTCGTGCAATTTAATCTAATCCAGCCCGGCAAGATTCAACTTTCTTCAACTCCACAGTTTTATTTTGGAGAGTGCCTGTTAAGTGCCAGAAACTACGCTCGCACTGAGAATATAAAAATGACTGGGTATTACCCTTGCACTCAAGTCCATCTAATGGGCATGCCACACCCAGTCCCCTTCCAGGAAAGACAGGAGAACAGAGGGATGCCGGGCCTGGAGAAGTGGAGAGGAGTGATGCTTCCTAAGTGCTGAGCAAGAAAGAAGGTGAGCATATGAGAAACAGAAGGAAGTCCCTGGGGGAGATGTGTTCTGGAAACAAGGTAAGGGTAGAAAGCTAGCAAGACCCAAGGCTGGAAGAGACAAGATGCCACAAGAGCGAATGAAAGAGAGAGAAGAGAAAATGGGGAAACAAGAAACTCCAGAGAAGAGGTCAGGGGGTTTCCCAGCCTCTCTTCATAATTACCAAGAAGTCATGGGGGCAGTGATGCTCAGGTATACAGAGCGCTGCTGGGGTGACCTGGCCATGCAGGGCTACTCTTAGCAGAGTTGCAGCCATACCTTGGGTTTAGCCTGGGTAGGGCTGAAAAACAAACTCAAGAAGATTCTTGGAAAGAGGGCCCTATGACAAAATGTTGATGAGTTTCAAGAACGTAGATGCAAATGATGGGAGAGTGAAGCCAGCGGGAAGGATTTTCAAGTTCCTGTCTGTGAAGCAGAGCCATTCTGAGTCACAGCCAAGTTCAAAGATAGAGTTACATTGCAGCTTACACATGACTAGAAGTAGAAGAGTTTTGAAGGCAAGTGTTGTGTATGTCACCCAGGTGGCTGCTGAAGTTATTCAGGGTCAGGGGAGAAGAAAAGGCAGGCAGGGAAATGGCACAGGAGCCACAGCCCTCGGAGAATGTAAGAGTACAATTATACAGGAAATTCTACAGCAAGGGTGTCGGGAACCAGCCCCAACCCCGTATGTGGTGCCTGGAGTCCCAGCGGTGACGAGGGATTGATAGAAGGAAATAAAGACAGAAACACAAGAGTAGAATTTACAGCAGGGGTCCAGGGACCCACGCAAGCATGGAACCGTGTTGGCTCCGAGCTCTGGGCTCCAAACACCATTATTATGTACAAAATCTCATTGATCTTATGGGCGTGGAAGGGGAGGGTGAAGGGGTAGGTAAGAGAGTGGTGGGGAGCACTTGAGATCCTTCTAAGACAGGATAAACTCTGAGTTTATCATCCATTGTTATCAGGGTGTGGCTGCATCAGAAG